>JADKXX010000340.1:0-10803 GCA_017310255.1 Butorides virescens
GAATGAGCAGGCTATTGTATATATCTTACAATTGACAATGCAGCAAACGGTGCTGTTGTGTTCGGCGTTCAGATCAAAAGGAGAAAAAAAAAAATCAACCCTAATTGATTTACTCATTTGCTGATAAAAAAAAAACAAAACCAAAACCGCGAGTAAATTACCCTGTGCTGCAAAACGCTGCTGGGCAGTCATGTAAAAAGAATGTCAGCTTGTAACAGTAGCTCTCAAATTTCAAGTTGCCGTTGCTAGCATTTCAAGCATTATTTTGGGCGGGAGGAACCGAAATTCTGCCATCATCGATTCCCAGCTACCAAGGGCAAGAACCGCGGGCGGAGGCTCCGGGGGCACCCTTCGGGCGCGGGTGCCGGGTGCCCCCGGAGCCGCCGCCGCCGCCCGTCGTTGGTAGGGGAGCACCTTTTCATGCCACCCCTCGTTTATTTCGGGAAATAACGCTGCATTTCACGCGCGCCCGCGAACAGCCACGCCTGAGCCGGGAGCTATGGGTTTTCCCGGGGCAGAGCGAGGTTTCCCCGCTGGCTGCCGGTTGCTGCAGGGCTGGAGGAACCCGTGTGAAGGGCGGCGGACGCGCTTACCTTCCAGGATGCTTTTGGCCAGGAGGCTGGGGGTCCGGACGTGCCTCTGGTAGACGGCTTTGCGTTCCAGGTTCGCTTGCTTCCCCGCCAGACCCTTCTTGTCCTAGGAGAGCGATCAGGCAGCGCCGTCAGCCCGGGGGCCGCCCGCCCCGTCCCATCCCGTCCCGTCCCGCCCCGTCCCCTCTCACCTCGGTGGCCTGCTGCCGTCGGAGCGCTACCTGGGCGGCCATGACGCGCTGCCGCTCCACCACCAGCAGGCAGTTGGCACACTGGCAGTCGCGCCAGCGGCAGAACCGCTTGTGTCCCTTCAGGCACGACACCACGCCGTGGTTGCGGCACCGGGCGCACTTGGGCGTGCGGCTCAGCTTCCGCGGCTCGCCCTGCCGCGGGGCCGCCGCTGCTGCCGCCGCCTCCTCGCCTTCATCCTCCTCCTCTTCCTCCTCCGGGCCGGCGGTGCCGGGCGGCGCGCCGGGGGCCTCGGCCGCCTCCCCCTCCACGCTCTCCACGTCGATCTCCCAGTCGGCGGCGGCGCGTCCTTCAGCCATGGCTGCGCAGCTGCGAGAAGAGGGGTCAGGCCGCCCGCCCCCGCGGCGGGACGGCAGCCGGAGCGCAGCCGGCTTCCGAGGTGCCTGCCACCGCCCGGCCCGCCGGTAATCCTCGCCGAGACGCGCCCCCGTCGGGAAGTCGCGGCAGAGCGCGCTTGGGGCGTCGTCTCCCCCCTCACCGCCTGCTGGGGTCTCTTCCCCGTCCCTCAAGCAGGGCTCAGCTTAGCCTCGACGGGCGCCCCCCACCCCCCCCCGGCTTGCCGGGAAACCGTGCTCGCCCGCCGCAGGCCGGAGCGCGTCTCCAGCGGCGGAGGACGCAGGAGCATCCAGCCTACGGTGATGCCCAGTGCCGCGGAACTGTCAGGTCCCCACGGGGACCTGCTTATTCCGACAACCCTCCTGCCTCGTACGCTGCCGCGCTCAACCTTAGGGTGCGGGTAGGGAAGAGCCGTGCTTCGCACCCCGCTGCTGCCCGCGCCGTGGGCTGTTCGGGCTGCTGGAGCGCCCCGCACCGCGCAGGCAGTGTCCTCGGACCCCGGCATCCCCCCGCACGGCCTCCCCAGCCTTCCTCCCGCGCTTTGCGCTTACCCAAGTTCAGCGCCCGAGACCGGCAGGCGGGGCGGGCAGCTCGCAGGGCCGCCGCCGCCCAAGCCCAGCCGGAGGCAGGGAACTCCCGCGCCCGGGGGTGCGAGGCTCCCCGACAGCCGGGACGCCGCGCCGTCGGGGGTGGCTGCCTCGCAGGGCGGCGGGAGGGGCCGGGAAAAGAAGGGCCGGGAAGAGAAGGGCCGGGAAAAGAAGGGCCGGGAAAAGAAGGGCCGGGAAAAGAAGGGCCGGGAAAAGAAGGGCCGGGAAAAGAAGGGCCGGGCCGTGCGTGGCCGTGGGTTCCCGCAGCAGCACCGGGGCTGGCACCCGCCGCGCCCCCGCCGCGCTGGCCCCGCCGCGTTATCAGCGCCAGCCGCCGCCGCCCGCGCCGCCCATTGGGCCCGCTCCGCGCGGCCGCCGCTCTGATTGGCCCGCGCCGCCGCCGCCCCGCCCCCCCGTGTCCCGTCCCGTCCCCCCCCCGCGCGTGTGCCAGGCGCTCGCTCGTGGGCGCGGGGCGCGTGGGAGCGGCCCGGCACCCCCGCGCCGAGCGGGAACCGCGGGCGGCGGTCTTCGGTTTTAGGGAAAAAAAAGGGCGGGGGGGGGGGGGGGGGGAGGAAGGGAGGAAAGTCGGCAGCGCGCGACGGTGGCAGCCGAGAAACCAGCGCCGCGGGCGAGCGCGGGGAGCGGCCCGGGGCCGCGGGCCGGGGAGGCTGAAGCAGCCACCGCGGCTTTCGTTTGCGGTCGTTGGCGTCGCTTGGCCCGTGAGTGGAGGGGACCCGCGGCAACGGCTGTTTTCCAGCCTGAGAACGCAACGGAATCGGCGTCGTTTTCCTGCCCTCTCGCGAATTAGGGCGAGGGAAAACATTCGTTTATTTTTTAGCATCCCCTCCCCGCTGAGCCGCTCAGTAACTTTCTCTCCCCGTCCGTCCCCCCCTGTGTCGTCGTCCCCCCCCTGCTCCCCGAGGTTGCTCTTCGGAAACTGGGGAACGCCCCCAAAAAGGGGAAGCCGATGGGAATTGCAACGGGCGAAGCCTCGGCCATGCCAGCGGGGTGTTAGAGCTCGGTGCGTCCCGTCGGTGAAAACCGGAATTCCCGCGGGGACAGACGGGGACAAAGCACACCTCGGCCGCGGGCAGAAGGATAGCTAGCGAATTTAAACAGGGTATCCCCGGCAAAGGAAAAAAGAAAAAAAAAAAAAAAACCAAGGCAGGCGGGACAGCACCAGTTCCCCACCAGCGTGCGGATCGAAAGCTGCCGACAGGCAGAACGCACGGCCGCGACTCTTCTCCGAAAAGGGAAAATATTTTGCTCTTTCCCTGAGCGGCGCGTGTGTATAATAAACACTGATAACGTTCGTGTGTATAATAAACACGGGCATCCACTCGTGCTGAGCACACGCGGACCGGCTGCCGGCCACCGGTTCGGCATGGAAAAACCCTGCTCCCGCAGCCCTCCAGAACGGAGGCCGGCGGGCGAGCGGCGGCACCGGCGTGGGCTCCGCCGCCGCCGCCCGGGCAGGGGCACCGGCCCTTCCCTGGTCCCCGGGCTGCTGGCACCGGCGGGGAGGGAGGGAGGGAGGGAGCGTCTGTCCCGAGAGGGCGTGTGTCCCCCGCGGGCCGCACCGCCGGGAGAGCGGGGAGAGGAAAGCGCATCCCCCGACGGCAGGTATTACTCATCCCAAAAGAGAGCCCGGCTACCGTTCGACTTAGAAGCATGACTAAAAGGCAAATACCCACGGAATTCCACTTTCCCCCTTGGGGTCCCTCTTAAAAGGCACGGGCATGACAAAGGACCTGCTAGGTTAGGAAACAGAAGTCCCCTCGGCTTGTAAACCGACACCGAATTACAAAGTACGATTCCGCGGGCCGCCGGAGTAAATTACAAAACAGTTCGCCTCCTGTTTACTTTATCCGCAGGGAACTGCGAAACCCAGCCACGGTTTCCAAGCCTGTTTGTGTAACTTTCCTCTCCTCCTCTTGTTCGCGCCGCGGCGGGGCTCCACTCCAGCCTCTCCCCGCGCCGCCCCGGCAAAGGCGCCAGGTTCCACGCGAGGGGAGGCGGCCGAGCCCGCGACGCGGAAACCGTGCACCCACCTGCCCCGCAACCGGGCTCCCCGCCGGAGCCCCACCCCGCCCCGCTAGCCCCCATCCCTGCCGGTCCCCGCGCCCGGAGCCGCGGCCGGGGCCGCCGGGGTGCTCCCGGGCCCCTTCAGAGCCTTCCTCCCCCCACCCCGCGCACCGCCACGGGGGTCCCCCCGGGGGCCGCACCGCCCGAGGTGGGGCGGCGATGCGCCCGACGCCGGCGGGGGGACGGGGCCGCAGGCGCTCGTAGCAGCGCCCTGGCCGGTGGCAAGCGGAGAGGGGGGCGGCTCCGGGGCATTTGAAAGCCTGCAAACAGGTTGCCCTCTCCCCCCAGATCCGGTGGCGGCGGGCCCAGCGCTGGTCCCTGCTTTGCATCGCTCTCCCGTGCGGCGG
The DNA here is from genome assembly GCA_017310255.1 of Butorides virescens. Lineage (NCBI taxonomy): Eukaryota > Metazoa > Chordata > Aves > Pelecaniformes > Ardeidae > Butorides > Butorides virescens. Next base: position 4,195 of record JADKXX010000340.1, read on the forward strand.
GGAGGGCGGGCGGGCGGGCGCGCAGGTGCCACGGTCTCCCCCCCGCTCCTCGCCTCGCCGGCCATCCCCGACACACACACACACGCACACACACACACACCCCCTTCCTCCCGGGAAATTTATTATCGAGGTGAGGGCCGGCTAACCAAACGGCAACCCCGGGTGCAATTTCCCCGGGAGGAATGCTTTGATCCTGCCCTCTCCTCGCGCCGCCGGGAGCAGATTACATCGCCAAACGCGGGAGATCCCCGCCGCTTGTTTGGTCAGAGGTGTTACCAGTTAATCTGAAACAAATTGCCACTGCCTCCGCCCCGCCCGCTGGCCCCCCCTCCTTCCCCGCCCCGGGGTCCCGGTGCCCGGCCCGGGGCGCCCGCCGCGCCTGCAGGCTTCGCCGCCGCCGAACCGCGTATTTGCTCCAGCGAAGACCTTGGGATCTCCCAGGTGATCTCAATTCCGGAGGGGCTGGGGGGGATAAAAAAAAAAAAAAAAAAGAAAAAAGGAAGAAATCCCCTTTTCCGGTATTATCCAACCGGTAAAAAACGTGATTTCTTTTGCAGTTTTCTTCCATAAAAATGTGGATGGTTTTTTTCCCCCCTACATCGGACTCCCTCTGTCTCTTGCAAATAGCGCTTACACTAAGGTAAACCCGGATGAGATTTTTATCCATGACACAGACCTTTCTAAACTGGTTGTACCTTGAAACATTTAAACAAGCAAGTTTTAAACTTTTTACGTTTGTGTTTTAAGCAAGCGTTTAACTGTTTGGGTTTTTTTTTATTACATTGCTGTATTTGTAAAGCAGCCAGGCATGGAGTCAGAGGAGGAATTTTTTGTTACGTATTTCCTGTATGTCAGTCAAATAAATATAATAAATACATAAAATAAGGATGTAAGAAATGTCGAGGTAATGCATTTGCTATCGCATGATATGGAAGAAAATTTTACTGACTGTGAGAGTGATCCCTCTGCCTTTGTAGGAATGTTTGCTTTGGCAAGGAGGGCAAGGGTTAGCCTTCACGGGGAGACTTGTGTATTGTACCAGGATAATCTTCGGTCGCGTAAAACTGGATTGGCATCAAAAGCGGTGAGCAGTGCAGGATTGCCACTTCAGGCACAGCTAGGGGAAGTCTGGTGGGAAGTCCGGAGGCCTCAACAGAAAGTTTCCCATGGACATAGGCAGCTTTGGATCTGCCACGGGGTGCAACAGATTTTTCCTTCTGCAGCCCTTTTTACCCTGGCAGCTACCTGGAAGCAGAGATGAGCTCCCAGAGGGGAAGAAGGTGTGGGCCATGAAGGAAGGGCAGGTTTTCCCCCTGCGGCTGGGGGCTCTGCCCACTGGCTGGGGCTGCACCAGGGCAGCACACTCTGGCCCACGGCTCTGCAGAGGGGACCACGCAAGCAACCTTTCGATGAAGCGAGGAAGAAACATGGCTCAGTGGAAACAGAACTCCCTCTTCTGCAGCTTCCAGGTTCACGGCCAGGGGACACAGGGGCAAGACCTAGAGAGACTCCAGGTCAAAACCAGTCCCAACCAGTCCTTATCCCATCCTGTGCTGGTATTCTGAATTTAAACGAGAAAAATGCTGTGAGGAGGGCTTGATGTGCCATCCGCAGCAGCTTTGCTGTGGCTCATAAACAAGGCTGACCTTTGGTTTGCCAGCATTTAATAAGCCAGTAGACACTTGGCAGGTCTTTTGCGAAAATGTACTAGAAAGTTGGACCAACTCTCAGCGTGAATATCAAGAATCCAATATACAAGCAGTGAGCATAGCAAATTGTCAAGTCAGCAAGTAATGTAATTCACTATAATCTTCCCAAATGTCTTAAGTAGTTTGGCAAATCTCTTGTTGCAATAAATTCTAGTGAAGTTTGGGGTTGGTGTTTTGTTTTTTTTTTCAACATATGGCCTTAAAAAGTAACTTAGCCAAGAATATTTTTAGAGTCACTGCAGAGTTTGCTGGAGATGTTGTCTCAAAACTTGTTTGCACTCTGGCAGTTTTATTCAAATGTCATCCAGATGCAGAAAGTGTGGGGTTTGGGGTTTTATTTTACAATCCTGGAAAGTAAAGGTCAAGTCTCTGCAATGTAAATTGTCTTTTTGATTGCCATACTTTAGCGGAACAGCAAGAAGTCTTGCTAATAAACTCTTTTGGGGTGTTTTGAGGGTTTTTTTCCCCCCTCAGGATGCATTATAATCATATGCAAAATATTTAAAATGCCAGTTAGACACCTGCTAAATCAAATAAGTTGAGTAGACTGTGCTGTGCTTAGCAGTAAAAATCCAGTCACATAACCGTAACTAGCCAGATTGTGTTCTCATTTAGCAGGTAGCATTGCAGTCTCCAAGTAGCCTTACTGAAATTAATAGGACAACCTGAGGTATTAGTCAGCATGAAAAATAGCATCAGAATCTGGCAATATATCAGTTAAAACAAGCCAGACAAGACTCAGGCCGTACTGATGCATGCAGGTAATCAAGGCCACACTAAAGGCTTCTTGTTATACTCACTCATACTAGCAAAAAAGTTTCTAGAACCATTTCCAGACTGTGATATTGCACCATGCAAATACAAGTATGAGACTCTGGTTCACTGTGGGTCCACTACAGAGTATGCAGACCTCCGAGATGGAAGAGGTGAGTGGGATCTGCTCAGCACTCACAGCATGTCGGAGTGAATGTGAGACAGTTTGGCTCTCCAAAAACTGTGCATAAAACACACTGTAAGTACATCCCCACCTGTGGCATGTCCACTGAAGCCCTCTGAAGGATCTTGCCATCTACCCTTCCAAGAACTTACATGGAAAATCAGATGAGCCTTTGCTGTAACTCCATGGAACAGGAGATCTGTCCACCTGGCATGTGGACATGTGCTGGTACTGTGAAATCCCACTTGCTTGGTTCTTGGACATTGGTTGGGGAAACAGGAAAGCAAGGGATGAACTCCCAATGCAGCCGGTGTGATGCTGATGCATCTCCAACCCCTCCCATACTTAAAAGGAAGCAGTTATGGGTGCAGGGCCCCCTTCCAGAAGATTTTAGGTGATGTTTGAGGTGGAAGAGGTTCCTGCGGATATACAAGTAAAATCTGACCCAATGTTGCGGTTTGGTTTTTTCTTTTTTTTTTATATTTTTTTATTTTATTTTTGGCTAGTACTTCTGCACATCTTCTATTTTGCTTTGTTGAGGCTAGGTTCAGAGACAAAACCAGGAGAATCAAAAAGTACATGAGGCACAGAGATAGAATTAGGTATCTTTAGGACTCTAGAAGTAGAATCCTTGCATTGGAGGTATTTTAGATACCCAAACAGCCTAGCAAAATTTTTGATAGCTAGGGAATTTTCCAGCACACTGCGCTTGGTGCACGCATGATTCCTACCAGATATTTTGGAGGGGGGATGAGTATGGTTGCTGCCAGCCTTTGTCTCTTTGTCTCAGCTGCCGTCACTGGGACATCCAGCTCCCCTCAGAGTCAGTCTAGGTGGAGGTGTGACACCAGGGTCACCCTCTGTAGGGGTGGCATTGCCATCTCAGGGAGAAGCTGGTGCCCTGGCTGGATGCAGGACCTGTGCGCTAAGGGACATTTAGGAGCATCTCATTCACTGCTTCTCTTGCCCTGCCCTTGCTGCGCGCTTGGTTTGCAGTGCTAAGCAGCAGTTTTGCAAACACTCTGGTAGGGCAGAGGTGCCTCTGCCACACCTTGTGAATTCATCCCATAGCAGAAGGGAGCAGGTCTGGAGCATCCGTTTTTGTTCTGACTTGTATCTGTGAAGGGGAGCACAGGACCTGTAACCACTTCAATCTCCTTTCCTCTCACAAGCACACCTGCTCATTGACTTGGCTTGTGTTTGACTCTTGGAACAGCTACCCTGGTCATGTCAGTAGGCAGAGCCCATCCTGACCCCAGGCAGTTAGCACTGTGGCTCCACACATCCACACACATCAGATTTACCTGGATACGCTGTTTTCTGAAATCATTAGAGAAAAAGCAAACAATCCCTGAAACAATTCCTACATCAGATAAACCATTGCTAGTGTGGAATGTATTATAAATACATATTTGATAAATGTATTATAAATATACATTTAATAAATGCTGTGTTTATTGTTATAAACACAAATCTAGGTGAAAATCTAAAGCAAAAAGCCTTCCTGAGAGGTGCAGCTGATCAGTATTCTGGGATCAAACTCTTCCCTTCATTCCATACAGACACCCCATTGAAGTCCTTGCGATTAAATGGGCGTAAGTCTGAGCTTAACATATTGCAGATGTGTGTATACATTAAGAACATTGGATGCATTGTACTCAAAAATGCTATTTTACTTACAGTATTTTTTCAGCACTTATGATTACTTGCAATAATAAAAAAGACTATTCCACAAACGGTGCTAAGATCATATGACATAGCAAGCACACTGTCATCTACTTCATGATTTAACATCTGTGACACTTTGGTAATTCGCGGTCTTTGGCCATCCAACGTGATATCAACTACACAAAGTGTCAAACCACTCAGTGCATAAAATTAACCAATCCTAGGAGTAAAGGCCTGTAACCAGTTCTGCTGACGTCAACAGAAAACCTCCCGTGTCGACCATAGGGGAAATTGGGTAAGGCCCATATTTAATTCATTTTGACTTAAAAGAGAAGGCAACGCACTGTTCAGAGGTTCAGTCTGCCCTGCATGACCAGTTCACTGGCAGTATGACCCACAAAACACTGGGCTTGAAGAGTCTCTTGCCCGTTCTTCCTCAACTGTTCACCTCAAAGAGAAGGTGAGAGGAGCCGCGCCGCCTTGCTGACATCAGTCTGGCACTGCACATCCCCCTCTCCTCTGTGACTCCCACCTGAAGGATTTCATCTTTAGGGCCCGCCTTCCTGGTCTGTAGGGGACATTTTCCATCCCACACTGGACCACAGCACAGAAACACCAACACCTCCACCAGTATGTCCAACCAGTTGATACCACCTGGTTTAACCACATATTAGAGACCTGAGTGACACACAATTCGGGAAATATATAGCTATAAATGACTACCCTCCTTTCCTAAATAGTGATGAAAAAATTCTTTCGAAATACATTTATGATAGCAAGACACATGCTAACAGCTGGTTCTGGAAAACAAAAATCCAAATTTTTAACCAAGACGTAAGGAAACATGAGAATGTGCCCAAGAACCTAACCTGTTTGTAGCGGTGTACCGCTAAAAACCTATCATTGCTTCAACAAGGTACCAGAATTCTATGCCATAATGATTAAATGAGTGGTCTCCATAATCAGCCCACTCAAGGATGCGCAACAGCAGGAGATACACCCCAGCCTCGGGTGCTGGTGAGTGAGCGCTACTGATTTCAGCTGAAGGCACCATAAAATCCTAACCATGAAATTGTGGAGGTAAATGGTGGCTTGCCCCCAACTTCCACAAAGCCAGACTGCACCCAGTTAGGGATCACTGCAACACAAATGTGCTAATCTCTTGCTGTCCGGATTCCTTCCAGTTTTTCTTTGGCTGTACACTGTGCATCTTTTTAAATCTGTGGAATTACCACACATTGAAAAGAGCATATTACAGGGATGTCAATGTGTTTCAATACAAGGAAATTTTTTCTTTGACCTAAAAAGAAATGTTTGTCTAGCCAAGAATGAATTTTAATCAAATTATTACCTTTTTTCCTTTGTCCACACAGGAACCAGTTTAAGCCTGGGAACAAAACACTTTTATTACTAAAGGTTTAAGAACACTAAGATTTTCATTGTAACTGAATTGCAAATTAGAGGGATGTAAATTGACAAATAAGGTTTTCCTCTTACTTGTGCTGGAGCAGAACATGCCCTCCAACGCAGTCACCCCTCTCGGCATGTCAGCGGCGGCTCTGCCTGCATTAGGGCTGCCTGCCCAGCAACATGTAGCGCACACAAATGCTGGCAAGGTAGAAATGTCATTGTACATGATTTGAGAACTCCATTTCATGATATACCAGAATAATAATGGACAATAATAAATGAGAGTCCTCGGCTCTCTTCTTTGGCTGAATAAGTCTAGCTGAGTCAGAAGAGTCTGCGTCTCGTTTTTCCAATGTGTGCTTTTGTTAGGTCAATAGAGAGACTGTTAGAGAGTGGTAATGTGAGCAGGGTAATGTGTGCAGGTTCTGGGGCTTTATTGTGTCCCTGCTATGTTAATTAGTATTAGGAACATGATGGATTGGCAACACGTGTACTTTCTGAGTCTTAAACCAGCCCTGAGAGTTTAGCACTCCATTAGTTACACATCACAGGAACCCAGGGATGTTTACTCAAAAAAGTATCACTTACAAGAATGAAACATTCTAATTCATTCCTGATAGGGGCGGTGGGGGACACCCAACCCATGTTCAGTCCCCGTCGGACCGTGGTCCAGCCCAGCCCAGGGTCACTCTGGAAGTCCCGCATCAAAACTCTCTCCCAAGCAGCTCTCGAGGGAGGGGGAGATGGAGAAGCTCCAGCCTGGACAAGCAATGACTTTCTCTGGTAGAGAAAGTAGGAGCAGGGAGTTTGGTGAGACACATTTCTTGGTGAAATTCCTCTGCAGAAGAGAAGGCAGAGGAACCGGGGGGGGGGGGGGGGGGGGGG
>JADKXX010000341.1:0-22871 GCA_017310255.1 Butorides virescens
GGGGGGGCGTTTCCTTCCCTGGCCCCAACAGCCCCCTCTCCCCAAGCAATGTTATAATACCAGCCAGTGAGGAAACTCTCCTCTCTGCAAACTGGAGATGCAAATCAGCATGGGGGGGCAAACGGCTGAAAGAACCTCAGCCCTTCTTAGACAGCCAAGGAGAAAAGATAGCAAGAGAGGCTGAATACAATTTTTCCAGAGCCAGATCCAATGCGCTGATCCTTCCATGCACCAAATAACATGAAAACCTCAGCTCTGCTCCCTGACAATGTGCCTCCCTGGAGAAATTCTTTGAATATTCCTGCCCTTCACCAGTGTAGGAGACGGCCACCTATCCCACACAGACTTCTTTCAAGGAACCACTGGGACCTCCAGAAGACAACTGCAGCTCAATTTTCTTTTTTTGTGCAAGCCTCCTCTCTCATTACCTGGCAACCTCATGACTCTCAGGATCAGCCATCTTCCTTGCACACACCTTTCTTCCCCATCCCAACCTCCTTCACCTCAAACCTGGCCTGATAGGCTAATATTTGTCTTCTTACTGTTAGTCTTAAAAATTCCGTCACAGAAATCTGCAAGCATGGCAACGTAAATAATGCAAAAGCAAATGCCAACTTCACCTCCCAACAAATCAGTTTCTTCCTGTGATCATCTTCAGTAGCCACCAATTCTGCAGCCAGTCGGTAGTTCTGATTTTGGCAAATATCCTACGACAACTTTGTGTCCTGACTGTATGCATGGGATTACCCTTCAGCATTCCAGTTACAGTTGTTGGCAATTAATAATTAGCAGTGGGCCCTGGTAAAGCCAGGGACCTGATGCTGGCCTGATATTCCTGTTTGTTTTTCATCACGGCTTAGAGTAGCTAGAAACACAAATGATTTGTGCAGCCAAGTGTGCTAACAGCAGTAGTTGATGTAATTGCAAGGAGTTGAGCTGGCCTTGTGTGTTGAAATGTATGTGCTGCAAACACCAGGTGTGCCAGCTCAAATGGATGGTTACAATCAGAACAGCATCAAAACCACTTCCAGATTGTCACTGAATTATTTTCACTCTAAAGACTGTATTTTTGTGGTGAGTTATGTCCGACTAATCTGACTGAGACGATTTGGGTTAAATATGCATACACATGAACTGATTTGTTTGTGTGTCTTCTTGGCATATCACCTAACCTATGGACAAAACCACTTTCTCCTGCGGTCAATTTAGTGTCTCAAGCAAACCCAGCACATCCTCAATTGCCATGTGAAGCAGGCATGGTCTTCCTGATCTTGCCATACCAGCAGCCAAACAGAAACGCTATTTTAACTTGAAAGCTAAAGATGGCCACCTTGGTGGGTGAAAAAACATTTTCAACATATTAATTTAACCACCTTTTGACCACAACCATGCTTTCAGTGAATGAAAGCAGTGTTAGCAGTGCTGCTGTCCACAGCTACAAAGCTAAGAGGCAATTTGGGATAATCAAAGAACAACAACACCTTAAGGGCTATCTTCCGGGGTATGTCAGATCCTACAATATACAGTGTGTCGTCATAGCACGCCTACCTTTCAGCTGTCAGACTGATGCCTACCTTTCAGCTGTCAGACTGTATCAGCATCTGAACCACCATAAATAACACACCCAGGACAAGCCAGATGTGCTGGTATGAATGACCAATCTATTATTGTTACGGAGAAGCCGGATCAGCATGTGGCAAGGCACTTGAGCACTGCAGATCACTTTGCCACCTCTTGGTACATCAGACAAGAATGATCAAAATCAGGGGCACGATGATCACTTCTTACAGCCTGCTCTCGCGCAAAGCCGTTTTTGCACAGTCAGGCGGGTGACCCTTCGGCTCTGCAACATCGGGAGCACAAGCTTACAAACTTGCATTCTGTATTGAACCTTGCACGGTGCAGCCCTAAAACCTGACAGCAGCCTCTGAGCAATGCCAAAATACAAGCAGGCAAGTCCAGCCATAATCCTTTGCAGGGTGCTGTGCTCTGCACTCATTTCCTGCCTCTCACGCGTACAGGTAACAGATACAGCTAAGGCTGCTGAAATGGTCTTTATGGCTCAGCACATCTCTAAGTAAAAAAAACAAAGCAAACCACTTTGATCATATGAAGAAAGGGACAGTCCTGGGATATAAATACTGCAGAAATTGGGAACTCCTGTGGCAGGCAGAACATCTGTTTATTACATTTTCCAGTGTTTTATTTTCAGTTGCCCATGACAAAGAATCAGAACTTTTACCAGTGCGAACTGTGCTCAGTCATAAACACAACGCTATCCTTTCCAGATACCTTGAGCATTATAAAGCAGCAGCTTTGTTACAGGGAAGTGACAGAGAGTCAGAAATCAGGGCACAGGAAAGACAGTTCGAGAACAGGCCACCTTTTATGAAGAAAGTATTTTACTTAAAGGTGAGGGGATTTATTTTGTGTGAACATATAAATACTTTAAGCAGCATGAAGGAACATTTTGAGGAAAGCTTCTTGTGGTAAAACAATCTGCACTAGAGTCCTCCACAAAATCCCTACAACAATATTAACCTACTGACACGCGTGCCGAGGAATGAGTTTTGGTAACATAAACTTCACTCTGCATTGTACGTTAGCGCAGTATCACCACTGAACGAGAAAAAGGACGTGTTCCAAAAAATGTTACTGTTAATGGGAAAATCAGAAAACACCACACTCGGCAGTGAAGTCCATAAGGAAATTCACTCGAGGCCACATCCAAGGTATTACTGTCCTTGGTTTAGTCTTCACTTCATGTGCACCACTGAAAAGTGTTACATGGTGAACTCACTTCACTGTAACGCAATGCTGTTTTATTAAATATACCTTTGATGGGTCTCTGGGTCAGCCAAATACCTCAGAATGAGGCAAACATAAAGCAAAGCAGTCATTCAGTAAAATAATGTCCTACTCAAACTCAAAACAAACCAGAGCAAGGTAGCTCTATGCAGAAATAGCACTGGTTGGACCTACTGAGAAGGAACCGAATACAAGATTAGAAAACCAACCCACAGGCAACTGCATGACTTACTGCTTCCCAAATTCTTGCACTCTGGAGATGGGCAGCCAGCTTCTCCACAGAAACTCTCTCCCCAAACACTGATGTCCTGAGCATCCACACAAAAAGAGGAGTACAAAAATCAAGGCCCTAGAATAAGGCAGCAAGGCCAGAGCAGACCACTGTGAATGTCCTCTACAGCCTATCTCCTAAAGATAAAGCACATGAGCCAGAGCAAATTAGACCAGAAATATCAGACATTAATGCCACCTCTTCCAACAGTAACAGTCTGTCAAAGTGCATGACATTAATTGCTTCAAGGGGGGAAAAATGTCCCAATGCATATTCTTTCCCTAATTGCAGGAAGGTTACTGAACTGGCTGAATCTTGTCCTTCCAGTATCTAGAGTTACAGTAGGAATCAGCAGAAGAGTAGCGGCAGCGGGAATTTCCTGTGCTCTTCAATCAGAGGGCTTAGCTGCAGAGAGGAGCTCAAGAAATGTGCCCACAGCTCCCTGCCTCGGGGCAGGGCGGTCTCTACACTTGCTCCAGGCACAGAGACAGTTACAAGTACAGCATATAACCAACTACCACAGATTTTCACTACGTCCTACTTCACCAGATACTATCAGTTATGAGGGGGGAAAAGGGCCACAGAGAGCCCTAGCTGTTCCTGCCCTGAGAGATTTAGCCTATCCCTGTAGCTACCTGTCTTCCACTGGGAATTTCTCAGTTCCCTCCTGGCTCACTGGTACCAGCACTCATGGCATCCACTGGATATCTCAAAGCTTACATTCCTGGTTGTATTCCAACATGCATTGGGTAACGTGACTGCATTTGCTCCTGTGCACCCAAGACATTTGGCATGATGTTTAAACCCAAGCACACCTAGCAGCAAAAGTCCACAACCAAGAGCAGCAGTGCCTAAACTGGATTTCTACAACTTGTGTTAATATATGTATTTCTAAACATAAAGGCTAATTTAGACATGGGGGATGACTTATTGTTTCATACTAACCTATTCAGCTCTACTATTAGAAATAGCAAACAGGGAGGGAGGTGCTTTTAAGCAGGCATCTTGCCTATATGTAGTAAAGAAAACAGAAAAAGCAGCTTTTCACAAACCAGAAAACTTCCCACCATCAAACCAAATGCACACTACCTCTCCCTCACTTCAAAATCAGGACTTCAGCATGTCCCAAATAGGAGTGCAGTTAGAATATTTTTAAGGCACAGGGGATGAATTTCAAGCCCATGGAGAGGGCTGCTCCACAGGCAGGGTGTAACAAGGACTGTTTGGCATGAAGAGAAAGATACCCTAGGAAAATCCTAGTTCCACTAGATACAGGAGGCATTAACACAGACACTTTGTTTTGACTAAAAAATGTTTGTCATCTGAGAATGTGAAACAAAGTGCCATATTTGGCACTAGCTTCACTTTCCAGGCAGACTTACAGCTCATCCTCCGATAGGGTGCACTGAAATAATCTAGTATTGACTATAACCGAGAGTTCAAGATAAAAAGTGTCAAAAGAAGGGCTTGTAATGTCCAAGGCAGAGGTAACTAGGAAAAAGGCTTGCCTCTTCATATCGAAAAGTGGCTAGCAGCTAGCGGTCCAGCCCGAAAGGACTTCAGTTTGAAGGGCATACACATCACCCACGTAAATCCCAGACCACTGACATTGCCAGACACTGCTGGGCTGACTGGACAACAGTTAACTTTCCCCCACTGTAACTGTTCCACTGCATAGTGTCAAAAAAAGTTTTGACAATATGTAGTGTACAACCTGAGAAAAAGAGTAAGTCTCTTGAATGATAAGGAAGAAAGGCAATATCAAGTGTCTTGAAACCCTGAGACATTTGATGAGCCAAAGGTTTGACATATGGCTTCCTTCTTTATTTTGTTGGGCCCCCTTCCAGAGTCAAATAGGGTAAACAAAATACCTTTGACATCTTTGTTTTTTTGTGAAAGAGAAGGTCAAAGTGAAGTTGTGTGTGTATGTGTGTGCATGGCATAAGCGAGCGGTAGACACTACTGCATCTTTTTTTTGTTTGTTTCTGATTTTCTCCCACTAGATGGAGTTTGGTGACTTTGGTAGTTCCTGCTGCAGCTGTGTTCCAATGCCATTATTAATGGTTATGTGTCTGCAAGCATGACAGTGATAGTAACAATCTGATTGTGTTCGGTTACGAGTTAATTTTCCTGTCTACAGTGAAACATATGTGCCAAGAATGGCCCAATACTCTGAGAAGGCAACGTACAGATACTTGAGGATCTGTTCAAAAGCTACCTTGGGATTTTGAGGTCACATATCTGGAAAAACTAGCAGGCAGCAACTAACATTTTAATGAAAAAAAAAGATAACATTAGAAAATAAGAAATATGCAGCTTGTTTCTTGAGGAACTTAAAACATTATATGGAGTGGAAACAAAACACAGTATGAGTTCGAGTCTCATGCTAAATGTGACACCAAACCTACCTCCATCTCCATGCAAAAGCTGCCAGTAGCTCAGCCAGCAGATAATACTGATTCATATGCAGAATCCCCACGGCTGCACAGTTTGGGTCTGTCTTTTGGTTTACTTAATTTCATCAATGAAAACTGAACCCAAGGATCAAACCCAAGGACTTAATTTACTCGCCATCTCCATTCTTTTTACCAGTGGAAGCAGAGAGTACAGGGGTCCCTCACTGTGGAAGGAAAATCTTACCCTGATTCAGTCCTGCTTTCACCTTTCACTTCTCTTCTTCTTCTTCCTCTTCTTCTTCCTCTTCTTCTTCTTCTTGTCTTCTTCTTCTTCTTTATCATCATCATCATCATCATCATTATCACCCCTGTTGTTGACCCTGGGCAGGATTAAGGTAGTGTTGCAATACAAACCTTTACATTCTTCACAAATGAAGAATTCCTTGTAGCGCTTGCAATGTAGTAGCACGCGGTAACATCTTTCTTGACCTTAACCTGTTGAAATGGACTCCTTGACAACCTTTTGAACAGTTCCATCCTCACAGGGTACATTAGCTTATATAGGAATTTCAACAGGGTTAAGCAAGAAGGAAGGCAACTGGGAGCACTACAAGAAAAAAATTTAGCCCAAGACTTATTTTGTTAGTACACTGAAAAGGCAAGGCCTACGTCATTGTTGTACAAGGAGCACATCAAATTGCCTGTGTTCCTCTTCAAGAAGCCAGCCAGCCAGCTTCTTTTGGGCAGGGAGGTGGCATCAGCTGATTGCAAGTGTCTCCATTCACTTGCTCAGAGAATTGGCTTTCTCTGCTCAGGTAACTTCTGGATAAAACCTCAGGCACAGATACGAACTACATTCAGGCACAACAGGAAAATTGGGAGTAAAGGCCAAAACTTCTCCACCAGATCGCTATCCTCAGAGAACAATACAGGATAAATCACTCCCAGCACAAACGATGGGGAAAATGCGCCCTGCATTTGTGCTTCGTAATTTGCTTACAATTTATGAAGAAGGTGTATCATCTAAGGGTCTTTCTGCATTCCTACCTGAGACCTGCTTGGTTTATTTTACATACTGCCTAAAGACTTGCCTCTCTTTTGACAGAGGACCTGGCTGTCATCACCCATGCCTTTGACTATTGTAACGTAATTTATATCAGTCCACACAGTAAATCTAGCCATCAACGAAACTGGGAGCAACATTTGGCAGCTCAGTGTTACGCAGTACTTCTTGCAGGAGTCCACAGCACCGACCATTTTCAATCAGCAAAACCTGACTCGCCATCCTCGTTTATTGATTTTCAGAGTGTGTCGCAAGAGCTATTCGTTTTGCTCACCCGTGTGCTGGTGAGCACACGGCAGTTGCGCTGCACGTGCTGGCGCCCGGGAGGAGAAGCGGCTTTTCTGCGCGCAGCCTGCACCGGTGCTTCCTCAGGACTCTGCAGGGCGGCCATCACCTCGCACACGGGAGGTTTGTGGGCACGTTCTCCGTAACCCCCTCACGTAGGTGCAGTGGTTACGTGGCAGTGCCTGCCGCCCCGCCAAGCCAGGCCGGGGGGGGGTGAAGCTCAGCTGTGGGTGGCCGCTGGTGCTGACCTCCTCCTCTGCCTCTGCAGGGGCATCCCTTGGCAAAACTGCCGGTCCAGCAAGCAGAGCTTCAGAAGGGCGCCTGGCTTGACTCTCCCACCACACAGGGGAAGCCCAGCACTGCCTGCGAAAGGGCAGCAATGGCTGATAAGCCGTCTGCCTCGCGCCCGCCTCCAGCTTTGCCAAAACAGGCACTCACTGCAAAGGAGAGGGAGTTCTGGTGACCCCCTCCCCGCCTCTCTGAGCTGACCTGCAAGAGCAGACCCCCCGACCCACCCCTGGCCAAGCTGCCGGGGCCACGCAGAATTAGGGAAGGACAGAGCTATCCCACTTCATTTTAACGTCATCCCGTAACGTCAGCTGGCTACCTCGTCACTCAGCACAGGTGAGGTGGTGGATGGCATGACGCCACCAAGGACTGGGGCCAAGGACCAGGGGTGGGCTCAGGCACACTGACACAAGCCAATGGGGACATCAGCAAGAAGGAAGGAGCCCAGGGAGGAGGGCTCCAGGGTCGTAAATGTCGCTCTCTACCTGGTTCCCTGTCCCAAATGAAATATCACCCCTTCCCTCTTACAAATCCATCCAGTACTTGGCTGAAATACCACCAGGCTGCCTTATTTTACGTGAAGACAAGGCCATGCTTTTGATGTCCATGTCAAGTTGTGCAAGACAGGGTTTACTTTAGATACATGTTTGAATAATATATGTTACAGCCATTTGTGACTGACTCTTTCTCCTCTAAGCTTGGCTCAGGGCTGCATTCAAAGGCAGTTGCAATTCCAGACATTTGGAAGGGGAAAATATAACCGCTTTCCATAGGAGCTCTCAAATATCTTGTACACACAGTTCACATTTTTGCCTGAACTTGTATTTTGCCAGCTTAAAGAGGAGGAGGGAGCCCTGGGCTGAAGGAGTGGAGTCACAGACCAGTTCTTCAGCATCTGTGATTTTTTTGGGGTGCTGGTGAAACAAAAAAGCAACTGAAGTTCCTTCAGGGAGTAATTTCAATTGGTTGCAGATGAATTAAAACCAGGTAACAATAACTAGGTGTTGGCCTGTTCTTTCAGGCCTCGGAAGGTATGTAAAAACCCAGGTAAGTGATGCTGTAAAGGCAGTGAGGAGCCAGAGTACAGCCACCACGAGCAGGATGGCAGTGATTGTATTGCCTCTCACCACACCCACAACCACAGTTATATTTCTCGTGTTGTCAGACCGACAGGACCACAGAAAAAGTGAAAATCTGTTAAAAAAGCTGCCAGCAGTGATGGCCAAATCAGGAAACACACGAATGCCAGACAGTAATTCAACAAGCAGGATGTTTGCTTGAGATTTTGGATATTAAATATATACACTGATCACCTGGGGAATTAGTCATAGCTTTCCATATTCATACATCACGCAAGTCTGCTAAAACCTCATGTGGTGAACTTTCCAGGGCAGGAGGGAGGAGGGAGCACAGCCAGGCAGCGAGACCAGCCGCTCTCGCCTCCTGACTCGGGCTATAGATCACACTGTTCCCTTCTCAAGGCAACAGCAACACAGGCAGAGACTCTGATAGTGCAGGCTTGGGCCTGGGAAAGCACAGCTCCCCAGAAGCCTTCAAAGGTCAGAAACGATCCCCACCCTCGCTCCTTACTTGTTTCAAGGTTCTGCAAAGCAACCCCAAATCCAGCTCAATCCCTGCTTGCTCGCAAGGGTTGCAGTGATTGATGCCTGCGCTCAATCAAACCTGTGCGTGCCCGGCACAGGTGAGAATGGCAGAAGGAGGTATGCGTGGGTAAGAGGAACCAATCCCCTCCTCCCTCTGGACACTCATAAATATTACCACCTACCTTTTGAAGTATTTACATTTTTGACAAAAACTCAAAATAAATTCAGTTCTCCTCCCCAACACCTCACTGTCCCTGATTATGAATTATTTGGCAACGGAGCTAGAAGAAGCAAAATATATGTGGCCGAATCTTCCTCTTGTTTATACCTCTGCAGATTCTTAGACAAAAAGAAATTACAGAGGAATGAGCAAGGAAGAAAATTTGTAACTTACACGTAGCTGACCGTAAGTGTACTAGTGATTAAGCCACGTAGTTTAAAACATAAGAGCTAGCTGTGAATTGGGCCAAATCTGCAAAGGGTGTTAAGGTTTCCTGGAAAGGGTTTTGCAGTAAGTATGGAGCCATGTAGAATAATTTTCTGTAGCTCAGGAACTGTTCTTCTTGAGAAAGTGTTGCTTTTCAGTATGTATAATATGTAGCTTTACCAGACATTAAGCACTGCCCTTATTTTACTGGGGAACAAGGCAGGTTCAAGGAGAGAACCCATCAATTCCTGTTCCCAGGGAAGATGCCAGTTGTGCCACGTGAACAGCTTGGAGCACCCTCCAGGAGCCTGCTCCTAGTAAGCGAGCCAAGAGGGAAAGGAACAGGAACCTAAATTTTTACTGCAGGCCTCCCTCAGGTATCATGCCCCATCAAGGCATTCCTTGTTACATTGGTCGGGTAGCCCTTATGAATGATAAAAATGTCTAGGTTTGACAACTAAGAGGGAAGTGTTTCTCCCTGTATTTCTGTGTATTTCAGCGTCTCTTTTATATGTCTCTGTGTATGTTGAGTTTTATCTCACTCTTTCCAGTTTGTATTCACTGTGGCAAGAAGGAATCTCAGCAACGTGCAGGCAAGGCAAGGGGACTAGGCTCCAAAGAAAGACATTTTTGAAAGGGGGGTTGAGCTTTGCCACACAAACCAAAGCAGGGAAGTAGCTCCGTCCATGAGTTACCACAAGCGCCTTTGCAATCACGCTGCTGCCAGGCTATTCCCTCTCCCACTGCTATTCTCCTGTGGCATGCACCCACTCCTCCTGAGCCTGCAGACCCCCCCGCTCCAGCCGCACAAGTGGGGATGTAGAGGCTGAGAAGAAAGAATAGGCTTTCTCATCTCCTAAGTTCTGCTTTCTCAACCGTTTGCTGACTCGGGTATTCACTGCCTTAAGGGAAAAGAAGGGCAATTAGTACAATTCTATCACAAGATTTCTGGCTTTATCTGGGCATCACAGAGGAGAAAGTTGGAATGTATGAAGTCTACAGGCTCAGAAATATGACGGATAGAAAGAACACAAGTTGTGTTTACCTTGGGTCTCACAGCTTTTAGCCATTCCATGACGGTGGCCGACTCAGGATTATCTCAGGGTTATCCTGACCTTTCTGGTCGTTTCTGGAACTTCCTTGCTGAAGGCAGGCACTGTTCAGCTATTGAAAAGCTATGGCCTCTCTCTCTGGGAGAGAAAAACTTCGAAACAGAACCTTGTACTACATGGTCTAGTAAATAATATGCTCTGCTCTCATATTTACAGAGCACTTACGTTTTTTAAGAAATTTCAGATGATAACCATTAAATCTTTGTAGCAGACAACTTTATCTCATGGAGAGGGAAAAAGAGACACCTGAAATTTAAACTGACCTATGTGGTCTTCCTCAGGGTGGTGGGCAGAGCCAGGATGTAACCTTGCAATGGTTCCTGCTATCCAACCCTCTGCTTAGCCTCCTGCACAGTTTGCAAAGACAAAAAAATAGCAAACCACACTGCCAAAGATGCTGTAAATACTTCCTTTCTGTTGCAGCTTTGGGAGAGCCTGGCCTCTGCCAGCAGACCTCCTTAAAGTACATCTCCTGCTGTAGGTGCCAAATCTTTCTGTGCATGTGATGCTCCCTACCCATCCTCTGCGGGACCTGCTTCCTGGGAGTGCTCTGAGGGTCTGACCCCCCACTCAAGGTCACCATTCATCCTGTATACAGGCACACGTGGAGTATTGCTCGGCGTGCCTATGGCCCTCAAGCACTGGTGCTGTTGTGGAAATGAATGGAATTAATCTCTAGCAAGGGACGCAACCCTTGGAACCGCGATTCCTGTTGTACCATCCGTGCAACAGCCTGCAGGGAGCTGCTGAGTCATGCTCCAAATCTGCCTGTGACAGTGCAGAATGCTGCAGGGAGCACATCAGCAGAACACCATTTAGGGTGAAAAGACTTTGTTATCTTCCAGTGGCAGACTAGCGCGAGGATGTTAAAATACTGTATTAAGTTAGTTGTTATAGGGAAGGGAGAAGAATGATGCTTCAGAGTTATATGTCCACTAAAATTGAAGTTTGGATAGTGTGCATTCAGAAATAATTTTATTTTCCAGTAATGACAATATGCAATATCACGTAAGAGATGAAATTGAAGAATTGATCTTATTCTTCAAATACAGGATAGCTTCAATATTAAAATTAACATATAAATTTAGCATCAATCTTATTTCCCCACTCACGTCCGCTGAGTAAATGCGCATAAGAATGAATCACTGAAACAGTATACTGAGAGAATCAAAGTCATTTTTCAAAAGTGTCAGCACAAATGTGAGGTGAGCCTGTTCACCAAGCATCCAACAAATGTTGTAGGGTGGCCCTTTGGGCCCATAAGGACGACAAGTCGGGGACCCCCGGGGGGAGCAGTGCAACCACTGGCAAAGTCAAGGCAGGGAGGAATTTGGGGCAGGACAGACCCATTGCACCCGGCTTACCCCGCACCCTGACTCTTGCCTTATCTACAGGTTATGTGAGCCGCTGGAGAAGGTGAGCATCATGTGAGGTCTCTCCACAGCACGCCTCTGAGGGAGAAATTATTATTGTTATTGCTTACATCATCACTGGCCTTATCCACCTCGTCACAGCTAGAGGTTAAGGAGCAGGGATTAAGCAGCAGCGTGCCTCTGGGGAAGCAGCCAGCCTCCGCGGAGCGCGCTGCTCCGGTCTCAGGTGGGCCTGCACCACCGCCAACGGCAGGCAGAGCCGTGGACAGACGGCCTCCCATGGCATTGCCTGTCGGGTTTGTGTGCGCCCACGGAGAGCTGACAGTGGAATCGCCTGCCTGAGAGGAGAAGCAGCATCCCCGGGGCACCCCAGAGAGGCACCCGGGCAGCTGCTCAGCCAGGAGCAGGAATTGCGCAGAGGGCAAGGGGTGAAGCTCTCTTGCTCTAGCACCACACCCAAAAAAAAAAAAAAAAAAAAGACCCCTTGGTTTCTGGGGTTTTAGCAGAGACCTCGCCGGGCTCAAGACATCCTTCCCGATGCTTCAATTCATTGTTTTTTTCCACTGGGTGTTTCTGAGGATCACTGCTCTACCCCTCCTGACCCACAGGTCTTCTCGCTTACACAGCGTGAAGTATTTGCTCCGACGTGGAAACACCCTTTGTTACCACAAGATGGAGCTGGAAAACGCAGGGTTTGGGTGCCGCACCCCCAGCCCTTCCCCCGGACCCCGGAGCCGTGGGCAAGGACGCCGCACCGCCGGGGGGCGGCGGGGGGGTTGGTCAGGACATAGCCCTGCTGCGGCGGTGGCACCGCTGTCACCCACCCCGGTAAAAGCGGGACCTGAGCCAGAATGGAGCCCTCCAGCTCCCGGGTGCGGGGGACTGGGGGGGGGGCAGCCGGGGCTCCTGCAAAAAAAGGGGCTCCCTCGCCTCCCGGGTGCCCAGGGTGGGCGTGGGTGGGCATCTCCCGCCAGCCAGGGAGAGGTTTGAGGAAGGGGTCCCAGCCCCCGCCAATTCCGCTGCGTGGTGCCCAGCAAGTTACAAACTGTATTTTACCTCTAGTGCCAGCCTGCAAAATACAGCTGGGTGGAGAAAGTAATTTCTCAAAGATAATCGTTGCAGGCCAATCCATGTCTTTAAAAAAAAACAAACTTCTGGATTAGCCAAAATGTTGCGTGGTCAAGCAAAAAAAAGGTCGTTCAACATCAAAACTTGCGTTTCTGATTTTGAACGCATTTAGGTTTGCTTTATTTGAAAAAAAAAAACAACCCAAAATATAGCTGTGAATTGAGTCAAAAGATATTTTATAACACCAGGCAAGGGTTATTTTTACATGGTTGTTTTTTCAGGAAAAAAAAACTTTATCAAAAGAGATCTAATTAAAAAATCACACCACCGAATCAGCATTTTTCACCACAAGTGTTTAGAGTGATAATAGTTCACCCCAGTTTAGCCATGGGTCACCTCTCTTTGAAAGATTCCAAGATGCCAAAACTCTGTTTTCTGAAAAAACCACAGTGTGTAAGGTTGCTATGAGCTGTCACAGGCGCCACTGTCTGGGCTTTCTGCTGGAGATGATTTGCCCTCTGTGGCAAACAAAAAAAAAAAAAAAAAAAAAGAAAAAAAGAAAAAAAAATCTCATTCAATGCACAGGGATGCCTATATAAAGGTCCTGCTGGAGGAAAATCTGCTTGGTGCATGAGCTCAAAATCAGAGCTCCTGGACCCCTCTGCTCTTATCTAGCCTTTGAACACTTAATTTCTCCATGATGTCAGAGCACAGCATTTCACTACCTCATCCCTTTCTGTTTGCAGGATCAAGCCTATTTTGCCTATTACTATTCTCCCTGGAGTGGCTGGCAGATGAATTTGTTTAAAAGTGCCATGTGAGTACAGGCAAATCTGTCAGTACAAAGCTGTAATTCTGCATTTATGAAAATTCCAGATGTTTTCACATTTACACTTCCATAAGGGAATCTATTTATTTTCTTTCCTCTCTCCCCCCGCCTTCACGTCTTTGCTTTCTAGCATTATCAACAAATCGCTTTTCTGAACAGGTTGGAAAATTATGCAAGAAACAGTATCTTTCTGTTCATTTATCCCCTAAGGAAAACAAAATAATTATTTATTTTATTCTCCTTTTTGTGCATGTTCAGTATGCTTATAAAATGCAAGATTCACTGGGTGCACAAGCCTTACAAAATATGAAATGCCAGACGAGAACACAGGCATTCGTATCAGCAATGACACCAGTTAACACGCCTGATATATATTACATTTTTAAAGCCCATCTGCTTTACCGTCCCACTTCAGGGCAGCCTCAATTGTTTTTGAGGTGTGGGACTAATCCGTACACCTGACAGGCCTGACAGCCATTCCATCTGCATTCAGAGGTGCGTTTTGGAAAAGCCAACCATCAAGCAGATGCGGTCACTTGTGAACAGTTGAAAAAAACGGCACTACAACCTTAACAAACTTCTAAGTAAGCGGACAACTAGTTTAAGTGGCATTCCTCATCAGAAGCAATTCCTAATGTTACTCTGACACACGTAAGATATGCAGTGTAATCAATGCATGCAAACATGCAATAAATTGTTCAAACCATTACTTTTCTAGATTTTGGGAAGTTGCCGTTTGGCTAAACATTATTTTAAAGAAATGCCTGCTATTACGTCCTATCTCCTTTTTTCTACTTCTACAGTATAAGAAAAAAAGACGCTTCTGAAGCACCGGGAGAGCCTTTTTTTCTGCTTGCTGTGACTGTAGCAAGCTCTGCTTTACTCAGCTGAGCTTGGACGAGTCTGCAGTACACACTCGGGAGACCTCAGCCTCCCTAATGACAGCACTTTCCTGATCTCCGCTGCAAGCTACAAGGCAGGGAAGTGCAACCTGGCCTTGGAAAAAGAGGCTTCCCTTGACTGCAGTTGCTGGAGCTGGACATTTTAACCCCGGCTCGAGGATTAATCAGCTCTCTATCTTCAGAAATGTTATTTGCCCAGTATAAATGACATAAACCAAGATCATCATCTCAGTTTATTTTTCTAGAGTCCTTAGCATGCTACATTAACCTGACAATGTTTAATCTTGTGTTCATTTCACAATACACTTCATGCAATTCACAGCTGTAATTGGTTTTACACTGACATTACACATTTCGACCTAGACATGGGAAAAGAATAACTCTTAATATTATTTCTCTGAAAAGTGTTCGAGCTCAGACGGCACAGCAGCAGCTCATGCTAGTTTCAGGTGCGTATTTCTCTCTTCTGCCTTTTCTTTCACTGCAAGGATGATCACTGGCGTAAGATTGTTAAGGTCCTTGTTTTAGTCCATTTGCAATTGAACTACGTCTGTCTGATTTCTTATGTCCTGAGGAGTTCTCTCTTATAAAACAGCATTCAAGTATTCTAGTTTAACATCCCCATTTTTATGAGTTAAGGAACAAAGCAGACCTTCGGCTTCTGTTTCTATTATGAGTCTTCCAGAGTCCCATAACCGATAGCCGTAAAGTCTTCCTTTGTAACACACACTCAGCACTAAAGCCAGAGTATTGCTATTTGGCATTATCCAGTGAAGTGCAAGAAATCAAATAAGTTATGTCTTTATTGCTATAGTACAATACCAAGCAAAGTCACTTTTTTAATACAGTTGCAAGGGTTTCGTAGAGTACGTGTCCCTCCTCTTAGGGCCCAGTAGTTCAGCTGCACTGCAAGTCTCACTTAGCTGTCAAATGTCAGCCTAAGAAGATGTGTTGAGTATTCTCGAGTCTGAAGAATCAGACCTTTCATCATACTCATCTTCTGTGTAAATCGGCTGCTTAGACACAATAGGACACCCGTCATCAGGGATTGAGATCCTAGGATCTTCTGATGAGCGGGAAGGAAGGACAGGCGAGCTTCGGAAAACGCTGGCCGAGTTGCTAGAGAAAGGACTGACATACTGGGACCGCAGCTGGTACTGCTGCTGCAGCGTCATGGTGTTCCACAGGGTGACGTCATTGGGCAGGAATGGGCTGGATTGGTTTCTTGCCAAAGTGTTCCTCAACATCAGTGGGTAGCGTGGTGGCTGAGGGAAAGGGTGCTGCAAAGGTACGGCCAGAGGGTTTGGCACGACATTACCAGAATCGGCAGAGAACCTCAGTGTGTCGGGAACCCTAAATGCTGAGCCCACGGACCACTTGGAAGAGGAAATAGGGTATGAACTCAGTGTGTGTTCAAAAATGTGCCCATTGGAAGGCAAAACAAGACCATCAGATTCTGCAGTTCTCTCCCCACTAACCACTGAAGACCGACTGGACAGGAGAACCTCTACAGCACTCACCAGATCACCGCCGCACCCCTTCAAGATCAGCTCCAGCACAGTTGGCTTTTGGGTAGGAAAGATCTTTTTCAAGACTTCAAGCGGAGGTCTGTTGGCTTTCAAACTGAAAGGTAAAGAAACTGTCCCGGAAGGACCTTCTATCAGGAGGTGGTTCTGTTCTGGGTGGTACTTGGGGCTGTCTGGACGGCTCTCTGTGCTCCCACCATTTTTCTGAACTGCATAACCAACCTCATCCACTGAAACAATTTCAGGGCTTTCAGGGGTGAAGCAACTTTTTGCTTTAGTCATGTCTGGGGAACTCCTTTGGTCTGTGTCTTTGTCACTGTAGGTCTCAGCATTGTCTGCTCCGCTGGCATCACCCAACCGCTCCTCATTCAAGTCTGCAAAGAGAAGGCAGAGAAGTTAACAAAAAACTATGGCCAAAAGCTTTTACAGACATTTGAGGATATGGTCTTCTTAAAGTGAACAGAGCAGGATTCTTGGGGGGGGCGAAAAAAAGGCATTTTTCCCTGCTAAAATTAAGGTCTAATTGCAACATCTCATGAGAACAAAATTGCAAGAAAGTAATGTGACCTGGTCTTGGCATTTTATGCTGCCTTATCTGTCTCATTCTCCCATGTGCAAGAAAAGAAGCAGTAGTCATCTTTTTCTGCTGCACCAGATATGCCATATGAATTATGAATCCTCTCTCACTGGTTACAAGGCAGCAACACACCACCCAGGTGCCAGCTTTCTCAGAGGAACTTCAGCACTTTCACATCGTAACTACTCACTAGCACCATCTCACTGACTGTGAGCTGAAAATATCCAGAAGGCACTTAGGAGACCAAAATTCCCTCTGGAAGTCCAATGGCATTGATGGAACTACTCCATCATGACTACTGGCTGAAGGTTAAGGAAGCCTTAAAATAAATCAGTGCATTCCAGTTCTGGCTCTGCAGAAACTGGTTCCTTCCCCAGCAAGAATCACAGGCTTTTCCTCCAAACCCTGGAGCACAGCTGATGCCTTGGCCTATTTAGAACATAGAATCTAGAAAAATCTGGTTTGGAGAGGACCTCTGGAAGGCATCTGGTCCAACTTCCTTTTCAAAGCAGGAGAGACCTAAATATAAAGCAGGTCACTCATATCCCTGCTCAGCTGAGTTTTGAGTAATTCCGAGGATGGAGACTCCACAGCCTTGCTCAGTGCTTGTTTCAGGTACCTTGCTTCTTGTGTGCTAAACTAAGAAGGGCAAAAGCTGAGTACAGGGCCAAAACCAAGACCCTTGACCACGCTGTCTCCAGATGGACACTCAAAAATGGAGATGCTCCAAGTCTCTGGTCACGTTGGTGACACCTGGCCAGAGTATGGAAACCTTTGAAATGGGACTGCTTGTCAGAAAGGAGAAGACAAGACGACGAGAGGTTGACAGCTTTCACAGTTCATGCACGAGGGGGCAACAGATTTGCTTGAGATTGTTCACAGTCATTTCCCAGGGATGCTGTGCTGCTGGACCCCCTCCCACCACCTTCTCCCTGGGAAGCATCCATGCCCAGGGAAAGGGTCGTTGTCCAAGCTGTGGCTGACAGAGCCTGCTTTAACTGCACAGGGCAGCACTTCTGAACACACAGATGCGAAAGACTGCCCGCAGAAACCAATACAAGTATGTGCTCAGTTTCCTAAGCACCTGGTGATTAGCCCAGCTATATAAAGAAGCTGTAAGAAGCAAGCAAAGGTTCCCAAAATGTGCTGATGACCACCCCTGCCCAACCAAGATGGAACAAGCTGAAGACATGCAAGCGCCCAAGCCTCACCGCTCACCACGAGAGGTCCTGCCTTCCCCTCACCCCAGGAAGGGGCAAGGCATTTCCCCATGCAGCGGGCTCAGTTTAATGTTGGACAGATGAGCTCGAGACAAACTCTGTTGGTGCAACTGACCCACCTTGAGACAGGAGTCAGGGTCTGAGCAAGCCTGTGCTTGAGCGAGAAGCCACTATCCTCTCTGGAATGGGAGCTATAAATAAGTAAGAGCTCCTGGCACAGCACAGCCTGACAGCCAGTGTGGCAAAGGGAGGTTCTCCTCACGGGGACGGCTGTGCCAGGCAGAAGTGTCGGGCCACCCCACCGGGCTGTGGGACGCTGCTCGTTTGGGCTGCGGAAGGTGAGCACGGCAGCGGGGGTGGGCCATACGGCTGTGCTTCTGAAGACCTCATCCTTCTCCTTCAGCGGGATAACCTGGTTTGGGTAGCCATTTTTACATTGGTTATGCTCTCTGTCAGCGCCAACAGAGCAGCAATAACTCGTCACACGGGCGTATGGAGGGGAAGGCAATGTGTGGGCGCTCGGCACACCAGCCTCGCCCCAGCAGCCGAAGGGGAACGCAGGAAAATGTTTCCCGGCAGCAAACCGGCAACGTGTATCCTTTTGAGGCGGTGGTAAGACCTCGGCATAGCTCACCCGCTATTTGAAAAAAACAGCCGTGAGGCTCACGGTACCTTTCCCTCCAGATCCCCTCACATGTTCATAATGATGCATTTATTCCAAAGGACGGGGCGTTAAGCATAATTCACATCCGAGTGAATGGGCAATTTATACATCGAAGGCTTACCGGGCAGTCCGAGGACAGCTAATTACCCCTGTCCCTGTCTCGCCAGAGGCAAGACAGGCATTTAAGGCAGACGCGGGTCCTAATTTCCACATAAATAGATTGCACTGTGGTACCCCGGTATTACGAAATGGACCGCATGCAGGCAACCGTGTTTCAGAACTACTGCGCTTTTCCAGCGTATCTTTACGGGCTGAGAACAAGAAGCATCACTGGGGAGCAAATACATGCTAAAGAAAAAAAAAAAAAAAAAAAAAAAGAGTAAGATTAGATTTCGCTAACACACGCTGTGAATAATGACTATTTTCAAGACATTTCAGGTTTGTGTAGTTTTTGGTATCTCTAAAAGCACCCTCACGAGGCTCGGCTAAAAATTTTCTTCCGACCCTGGCAGCTGATCCCGCCGGGGTGCGCTGCCTTCACCACCCGCAGGCTGCGCGGATCCCGACTCCCCGCCTTGCACCCGCACCCTGGCCCCGCGCAGCCAGAGCTGGCAGGGGCGCACCGCACCCGGCTCCAGGTTACCGGGATGGCGGGGGGCAGGCCCGCAAAAACAGGTTTCGGCGATTTAAATCGAATGTTGCTGTTACTACAAGGTTGCTAAACGCTCTGAGTGTGGATGGTACTGCATACTTTTTTTTTCTTCTTCCCCCCTCTCCCCCCCCCCCCCCCCCGCCCATGTGGGAGCAGGCAGCCGCTGCCGGCTCACCCGGAGGGTTCCCGGGGGTTGCATTCCTGGCAGGTCGTGTTTGGGCTGTGCTTTTTTCCCCCCTTTACGGGAATTGCCGACACCAGGTTTTCCGTTCGTTTCAAACGGGCACAAACCAGCGATCGTTAAATAAACAGAGAGGTGGGGAGATACATTATAAACGTCCCCGTGCGGGCACCGAATTGCAGGAATATTGCATACATGTATTAATCCCAAAAGTCTATGTTTTCAAGTGGAAAATATTAATTTTGCGTTCAGAATATACAACCCGCTGCTCTTAGCCAAAGGTGGTTTTGGGGTTGGTTTTTTTTTTGCACCACTCGTAAGCTTCACATGAGGATGTTCTAGGCTGTGAGAAAGAAATCCCGTCCTCGGACATTTTTTTATGTTTGCGGCTTTGGGGTGGTTTGTCGTTTGTTTCGTTGGGTTTTTTTTTTCCTTTTCCACACCTTCTATTTCAAATGGCCTGCGTTCAAGCATTCACTTCTCCAGCCCTGAGGAAACTAGGGAAAACGTTTTCTTATCGACATAAACGATGGGGAGTATCCATCAAGCAGTAGGCACGCAGAGACAGACACATACCCGGGTCCACAGAGGTGCAGTGCAAACACAGATACACACGAAACACAGCGCACACGGCAGAGCCGTGCGCACGTTCATGGTAAAACCTACATTAATAAATAAAGCTGCTACGAATTTGGGGGGAATGTGTACCCCAATTTTTCCTTGCCTATTTATACATTATGGATCGTGAGGCAGATATTGTAAAGGGGCCAAATAAAAGTAAAACGGGAGAGAGAGAGGAGGGAGGGAAGCTGTTCTCCTCGAGTTAATAACTTGTCTGGAAAACTTGGTCTAATACTTTGGAACCAAATTTGCTTCCTTGATACTCCCACCGCTGACCCTCTGCTAAAACAGCTTGCGCTTTGATTGTTAGGACAGCTCTTTCTGCAAGACAGATTTGCTTGGATCCCAAACACGTCTGCCATTTTCCCTATTTCCATTATTAGCATGGACTGATACCAGAACTAGCAGAAAGCTAAGGTGGAGTAAAACTTAAAGGTTTGGGGATTTTTGGTGGGGTGGGTTTTGGGTTGTTGTTTTTTTTCTTTCTTCGTTGGTTTTTCGTTTAATTGGTTGTTTTGTGTTGGTTTTGTTTGTTTGTTTGTTTTTTTCTTGGGGGTGCGTGATGGTGTTTGGGTTTTGGTTTTTTTTTAAATTTCTTTTCACTCTAGACTTTCCTCCCTATCTTCGAAGGTCTCAGGGACTTTGTGGGAGACTAGTCACCGTCCTCAAAGGAATACAGAGACTGCTGCGTTGCATTAAGAAGCTGGCTCTGAAATTAACAGACGTCTCAGCACAGCTTTCTATTAATCGTTTACAAACCTTGATAACTATTACTAAGAGAAATGTAACAGGCGGTCATGTGGGAGACGAAAGTTCAGGAGCACAGTAGCAGAAGGAGGAATTATTTCGGGTTAGCACGGGCGGGTGGAGCAGGGGTGGCTTCTAGGTGGGTTATTCGCAGGGAAGAGAACTTCACGGCTGTCCCACCGAAAGGACCCATTCTGGCAGGAATAAAACCAAACGGATCTGATTCTACCATGCCTCGGGAAATACCTCCTCCGTACTGGGGAAAAAAACAAAAAAAACCCCAACCCAAACTTTCCAGGAGATTGATGACCTTCGGGGGGTGGGGTGGTGGTGGTGGTGTTAGAAACGGAGCGGGCTGGGGGAGGAAATAATTACATCCTCTAATCTGGCGACAGGTTTCATACAGGTAGTGGGGAGAGAGGAAAGAGAAAGAGAAATCCCTGCCGTTCAGAGGACGTGGGATGGTTGGTGATAAACAGGTTACCTGGTTAAACAGGGTAAGAGCAGCAGCCGACAGCAGGACCCCCCCAGAAGATAATTTTTCCGCTTTGGTCTCACGCATTCCCGTGTTCACAAGAGCCGGGGGCAGGGGGGTAGACCGGGGACCGTGCGGGCGAGTTCTGTGCTACCGGGGCTGCTCCCGGGGCAGGGGTGCACCGGCCCCCCCAACCGGACATTAGGGAGGGGGGGGGGGGGCAGCGTCGCGCCGCGGGTCTTGATTTATGAAGAGACCTCCTCCGTTATTTCCACCCCCCCGTAAAGCTGTTAGCAGAAAGTGCTGACTGGCTGGCAAGGAAGAATTTCTCATCAATACACTTTGATTGTATTTTGCAAACAAAATGCCTGTTGCTTGGTAACATTTCACTTGAGCCTGACCTTCCCCAAAAGTTATTGCTATCAGATTCGATTTACACTGTCCTCCCGTGATTACTGTAATCTTTTAAACTGGGAAGTTCATATATCAGGGGGAAGAAAAGTTGGGCGTGCAAGTCAATACTGGTCCTATCCGCCAGATTTATATCCTGCTGGCGAAGTTTATTTGTTTCACTTTCTGGAAGGAGCCAAGGCGGCTTTTTTTTTTTCTCTCCTCTTTTTTTCTTTTTTTTTTTCCCCCCGCCTTTCTCCCACCCGCCGCGCGGTCCCTGCCCCCGGCCAAGCGCCGCGGCCAGGAGGAAATCTGGGGGGCGGCGGGACCGCCAAGCCCCGGCCCTAGGGAGCGGCCGGCGAAATCGGGCGGAGATGCGGGGGCCGAGGAGGGAGAGCAGGCGGGCGGGCGGGCGGGCGGTGCCCGGGGCCCGCCAGGGGGGAAGCGGGTCCCAGAGCACCGGCAGCCTCGCCACGCCCGCGGTCCCGGCCGCGCCGCCACCTGGGGACACGGGGTGGCCCCGGCCCCCGCGCTGGGGGAGCGGAGCCCCGCTGGGCCGGGCCCCCCACCCCGCAGCGAGCCGTGAGAAGCCGAGCCGTGCGGAAGCCCCCAGGTCTGCGTTTCCGGGCCCGGGGCACCGGGTAAAATCCCGTCGCAGCCGCCGTGCAGCCCCGTCGGGGAAGGCCGCCGGCTCCCGCTCGGGCACGGGGCGGGGAAGGGGTCGTCGGCCCCCAAGCGTTGCTTTTGCCTCCAGAAACGTGCGTTACCGGTGGGCCGCACTCACGAGGTGCCGGGTTCTGGACCGGCACCCCCGACCTGCCGAAAGCCGCCCTTGAGGCGGCCCGGCGGGACAGGCCAGCGCAGAAGGGCAGCCGACACAACCGGGTCGCTCCGCTCGTCTCCCGCCGTTCGGTCGCCGTCGTCGTGGCCCGGCCCGGCCCGGCGCTCCCGGCCCGGCAGAAGCCCTCCGGCTCCCGGCGCCGCCTCGGCCCCGCGGCTCCCCGCGGAGGTGTTGTCCGGGGCGAGGTCCCGCAGCCCGACGCCCCGGGCGCGGAAAGCCGCGGAGCGGCTCCCGGCCGGCCTGAGGGAGGGGGCCCAAGGGCCGCACGTCGGGGAAACCTCTCGGCAGCGGCGGCGTTTGCCGGCCCCGGCGGTTGCGAGCCCGGCTGCGGAGCCGGCCCGGCCCTGAGCAGCCCCTCGCTTTTCAGGGCCGTCAAAGCGCGCTGCCCGGAATGGAGGAAGGCGCCGGGACCTCCGTCCCCCTCCCGCGGCTCCCCTCGGGAGGAAGGGAAAGCCCCCGCCTTCCCCCCACCCGGGCGCCCACCCCCCGTGTCCCGCCCGTCGGGGTCCCGGCCCGGGCGCTGCCCTCCCTTCCCCTCCGCGCCCCCCCCC
>JADKXX010000342.1:0-2500 GCA_017310255.1 Butorides virescens
CGCGGCGGGCGGCGGCCACCCCCGCGGTGGCACCGGCGGGCCGAGCGCTGCCGCCGGCCGGAGCGACTCTGCCGCTGCCCGCGCCGCCCCGCCGAGCCCAGCGCCCCTCCGCCCGCCCCCCTCCGCCACCCTCCTTCCCCGCCGCCGCGGGGGGGAGGGAGAGCCGGAGGGAGGAGGGAGGGGGGAGGGAGGTGCGAGGCGGGGGGGCTCTGCCCCGCCGTCGGGGGGGGTGGCGATGCCCAGGGGCCGGCGGGGTCCGGCCCCCAGCGGGCCGGGGCTGATGCCATCCCCCCCCCCCCCCCCTCTCCCCCTCACCCCCGCAGGGCTCACACCGCGAAGCCGCCCAGGGCTAGGGGCGAGCAGGACGTGGGAGGTTTCCCCGGGGTTGCGGACCGGCCCCGCGGGTCCGGGATCTCCAAGTCCGCCCGGGGCGCTGGGAGACCGCGGGGGAGCCCCTGGAAATCCCGCGGGGGGGCTGCGGGCGGCGGCACGGCGTGCGGCTGCTGCCGCGAAACCCCCTGTGGCCCGGCGCTGAGGGGGGTTCCGAGCACAAAGTTTTACCAAAAGTTTCGGAGCCGCGAGCTGCCCGGGAGGAGCTGCCTCCCCCGCCGCGCCCGCTGCCTCTCCCGCGTCCCTCGCCAAGGCAGCTACCGGAAGGCGAACGGTGGCCACGGGAAGGCGCCTGCAAATTCGGGGCGAGCCGGGTGGCTTCTGCGACCTGCTTGATGCGCCTGGTGCGGCGGGGTGGTCATTTTCCCCATCTGCGGCCGCGGGGAGGTTTCTCGCGGAAAGGCGGCGGGCATTGCCAGCATGACAGCGAGAAGTTTGAATACAAACGTGAAATATTACTGAAAAAGGGTGTGGGATTATCGGCTGGGGGGGTGTGTGTGCGGGGAAACAAATTCACTGCAAGCGTCCGTCTGCCCGCGCACCCGTGCTGCTCGGACTCGAACCCGCCGCGCTGCCCCGGGATCCTCCCTGCCCTCCCCGGGCGCCTCTCCGATGCGACCGCTGCACGAAATAAACCACTTAACGGGGGTGCTGTAATTAGGAAAAAAAAATAAATCAGATTTTAAATTCGGGAAGTATTTCGCCGGACTGGATAAAAAGCAGGGCGTGTGCCATGAAGGTGTTTGCGCCATTGCTTCGTTACTTGGCTCTTTCCTCGTTGCTTTTCTGCTTCCAGGGGAAGAGCGACTCGGGGAGATCTCCTGCCAGCGGGGCGTGAGGGATGAGGATGATCACCCCATCGGAAACACCCTCTAGGGCCGGTTTACAGCACCGGGGAGGTGCGCGGGGTCAGGCGCGGGGATCGGCCCGTTTCCCCACAGCGCCGGTGGGGTCTCCCGTTCTTTGCTGCCGGGGTGCGTGCCCCGCAGCTCGTGGGTCCGCGTCGGGGACGGGGGTGGCAGAAACACCGAACCGGCGGTGCCTCCTCCGCGGGCCAAATAAATACTCGGCTGTCGCAAACTTGCGAGGAACGCGTAAAAGGCGATGCGCCGCCACCCTTGGAAAGCCGTTCCCCCAAAACGAAGAAGCAGGGTGCGAGGGAGTCGGGGGTGGGAAACCCTCCTCCCCCCCGCACCCCGCCAGCAGGAGAGGGGCCCGCCGGGCGCTGCCCGCCCCCGGGTTGGGCGCTGGCTTAGGGCTGGGGGCCCCTTTCTCGCTTGGCTGCACCCCGGGCGTTTCGGCTGGAAATTCTCGTTTGATATAGCGCCGTAATCCTTTTCTCGTGTTTGATGGGAATGTTTTCTGCGTCCTCGTATTTGACAACATCTCCCCGTAGGGCCAGGTCCGCCTGTATGCCGGCAGAACGTCCCCTGCCTGCAAGTCTATTGTAACCCAACACCTGACAACCCCTGTTCCCACTTCTGCTGTCAGAAAAGGTTTATTCAAGCACATAATGGGATCCCAGCAGAAAGCTTTTCAGAAGAAGGGGCTGTGGTAAACTGCACCACATGAACTCCGTTTCCAGGGCTATTAAGCTTTTAATTGGAAAACAGCAGAGGAAATTTCAAGGTGACTGTAAGGCGTTCGCAGTTAGCGCCCGGAAGAATAGACTGAGAGAGAACGAATGCGCGAAACAGATGCCCCGAATTGCGTTTAGGGGAAAGGGCCCGGCTCCGACGAAGAGCAGGCTTTCCCAGAAGGAAACGCCGACGGGCCGGGCAGAGGCGGGGGGGCGGCGATGGGAAGTCAAAACCGACCCGCATCCGCCGGCATTTCGCTACTTTTTCGATGCAGAGCCATTCGGCGGCACCCGCCGGAGGGGGGGGTGGGATTTGGGGTGGGGAGCGTGCATTTGCTGGTGTTCGCAGTGTTCTAACATAAGCGTCCGGGGAGGGGGCCCTGGCGGGGGGCGGGTTGCCGGTGCGGGGGGGCGAGGGGCAGGATTAGCGCCCGCTGCACCTCGCCGAAACCGCTGTCGGGTGGTGCCCGCCTTGGGGCGAGGAGGCGGAGGAGCGGCCGGGCCGCTCGCCCCCCCGGGAGCGCGGGTGGC
>JADKXX010000342.1:7500-221964 GCA_017310255.1 Butorides virescens
GGAAGGGGGCTCACCTGGTGAGACGAGCTCACAGCACAAAGGTATGCATTGGGTGGCCCAGTCTGCACCACGCTCCCCACGATCTGAAGCACACACCATGTGTTACCTCAGGCGAGTAGCTTGTTGGGAGCGGTCCCTGCTTTGACTACTGCAAAATGACAAGAACAGAGGTGCTCTGTAGGTCCACACCGCAGCGTCAAAGGGGAAATCACCTACAGAAAATGCAGCAACCAGCGCCTCTCCTGACGTGGCCTAGAGACTAGCTCCTCAAAGGTCATTCAGGGGCTTAGCTTTTGCCTGCCAACAACACAAACTTTGGTTGGATCTGGCCATGTCTGGCATCAGGAATCTTCACTTTCTCCATGAGGTACCTTGCATTAGGTAGTAAAGAAGCAGTGGTGTGGCTTCAGCAGGGCTGGCTGGCTCAAGGACTCAGCTCCCTGATGCTGAAACCTCGTTCTGCTCTGATCTAGCAAAGACCAATGTGTTAAGATTTAGGACACGCTATAAGGAACCTCCGTGTACCTGGGCTCCCAGGTGAAAGTATGAAGGAAGCGATTGGGGTTGAAAGGGGACAATTTTTTGTTTACTCCTGAGTAGCCAAATGGGCAAAAGGCTTATTTATTTTAAAGTATTTGTTAATATTTTTAGTGTGCATATGCCTGGAGTGATGGAAAGGTCCATTTTTAAATACTGAGATCTATAAATCTCTGTGACAAACTCACAGAAAGTTTTTTTTCTAAATGGAAAGAATCCAATGGAAAACTCACCCAATGCGCTACAGCACGGATGTTAAAACTGCCACAGCAAAACTGCCATTTCATCTTTATGATCTGTTTTACCTGCAACTCTATGCTAGTTTATTATAAACCTGGCAAATGACACAGAGGCCAACTTTCTTCATAGACGGACACCCACATCTGTTTATTAGCACCTCAAGCAGTGGCTCCTCTGCCTTCTAGACCAGTGGAGCTCCACCAATCTTCCAGCATTCCTCATGGGGCATCGGACGTCCGGACCAAACTTCAAATGGGAAGTGTCATTACGTGGGAACTGTTCCAGCCACCCACTGGTTGGTCGCACAAACCACCTCAGGGTCTGAAGCACTGACCTAAAAAACACGGGTTGTTTTTCCACTGACTTCCAAATCGATCGCAGTTTTGAGGGCTAAGCAGTTTGGCCTATATATGCTGGTCTCTGAATGTGCGTAGGGGTGCGTAACTACAGCCGCATAGATTTTAGAAATAACCTGGCGCTAGCGAGGTATTATCCCTAGCAGATGAGAGCGCTGCTCCTCTACCCAAACCCGCATTGCTTCCTCAGACAGACCTCCCCTTTGAGCAAGGAGCAGTGGGTAGGTGCAACGCTGATCGTAAGAGCAAGATACTCAGATTGGGACTTGTAGCTATAAAAAGGCAGCAAAAAGGAAATGAGCAATTCTGTTCCAGTGTTTTAATCACACAGCAGTAAAACGTAGAAGTTCCGAGTTCAAAGAAACAAAACTCATGTTCTTTCTGATTTAAGTCTATGAGTTTCATCTGTTTGAGGCTTGCGGCTGATCCTCCCACTGTTGTTACACGGCCCTTATCTGTGTAAATAACAGCACCAGAATTGGGTCTGTGACAGTTTTTAAAGACCATGCCTTGATCTAATTACCTTTTACCCTTGGGAAAGCACCTGACTACTTTTGAGCCGTATGAATCTGAAAAATTTTTGGCTAATACCGCACTGGAAAAGAAGCAAGAAGGGATTGCAACCATAAACACAAAACCTTACATCTTCTGACACTGGAAAAACCGCATTGACTTTTAACGTGAGTGATCCCTGGAATTCAATGGACTGAAAAGAATAATGCACTTTCAGTGATGTGAGAAAGCAGAAGGATATTCATGCTTGAAAAGTAAATATTTTCCTGAGTTTACATTTAAAAAACTATTAAACTCTCAATAAGGAGCAATTTTTGAAGATTTAAAGTTGAGAGGTACAATCCATTTTTTAAAACTCTTTCACCTTCTTTTTCAGGGAAAAGGAAAATAAGTAAGTATGCCAGTCCCACATGCTGCTAAGGCCCGTGCACTTCTTCCCGTCGTGCACGCGTTGGCGTGCGAGCACAGCCACACGCACTGGGTGAAGGGGGGCGGAACCAGACTGCCACGGGCAGCTCGAGGGCACCGGAGCATCACTAAAGTGTGCCTGGGTTTTCGGTGTGAGGGTGGACAGGAACTGCTCTTCATGGTACCTTCTCCCCCGTAGCCAAAGCATTTTCCTTTTGCCAATAGCACTGGAAATGGATGCTGCCTAAGCAAGCGGCAATTTCCACTCCAGGCTCCACAGATCCTGTATGAAGTGTCTCACAAAACCAAACAGGCCTGGGAAAACGGTGGCAGTCAAACCAAGCAGTAAGCCACACCACCTGTGCAAAGGGTGGAACAGGGGAGAATGGCATCAGCACTCTCCCCAGGTTACCGTCTCGGGGACTGGCACTGGTCTTCTTGGTGCCGCTATCGGACATCGCGGGGTGACAGGCAGTGCTCTGAAGATAGGCTGGCTTGGTGGCCTGGAAATACCATGCGTTGAATTCAGTTTGAAAACACTACCCAGTTTCCACCCATGTCGATGGTAGCCTGCCCACTCCACTGCTCAGATTGACCCCGGAGGGCTGCCTCGACCACCCACCGCCAGCAAACAGCCTGCCGAGCTACAGCAACTGCCCTAACACACACGGCAACTGCCTGACAAAGCATTAGGTCAAAAAACCAAACCAAATCAAAATTGTTACTGCTGCAAAACCAGGCACTCGGAATCAGAGAACCATCAGAATCATCTCAGGTGCTGGCTCAGCAACTGAGAAGATGAGACACAAAAGAACAGAGTGAGAGAAAGCTGTAATTTTCCTGTTGTGGAGGAAGCCTTAAGAGCGGCAACAAGAGTGTCAGGGTCTGTCCTGACTTTGCTGTAGATCATCATAAGATGGGCAAGATGAAATCTCAATGCCAGCACATGCAGAAAGGCCAAGTTAAGTTATCCTAAGCAATCTCCATTCAGCTGCCTTTCACCTGTGGAGTGCTTAACCCTATGTTCCCAAATGTTCAACTCTTTAAGCACAGAGTTAATTAACAAAAGGTCAAAAAGAGAATCTACCTCCACTGAATCTCTCAGGTGATTCATTCCTGTGTGAATGCACTATTTGAAAAGATGGAGGATTACTGACTTACACTAGGGTGGAAGAAACCAGCGCTAGTGGCAGGCTGTCCTTCATAAAACAGCCACGCAAGGGGATCAGTCTCATACTCTGGTATTCTGCTGTGTGCAGAGCTAAGACACCAGCAGTCAGAAGCCTGTGGCTCAGTGGGCTCCTTGCTAGAAGCAGAAAAACACGAAGAAAATTGAGAGGCAAACTTTCATCAGCTGTGTTTTCAAGATTTGCTTTGAACACAAAGATTCCCATTTTGTAAAGCTGCAGTAACTTGTATTTCTGAAGGACGTTCACATTTGGTGAATCCCCAGTATCTTTTAGTTCTTTTCCTTTCTGATGCAAAAACAGAAACAAGCCTAAAGATCTGTAACCAAAACCATGTCCCGTCCGTGTCTCTTAACGCAGATATACTATTTCACAGTAGAGCCCTTTGCCCCTTCTCAAACACCTAGCCTTCCTACTAACATTTAAGCAATTAGGATTATCTTGGACACCCACAGTAGGGCACATTCATTGTGTATTTTCAAATTCTTGGCATTAGGAACTCAAGATAAAAGGTAAAGATCTGAATGGAGATCTTTATTCAGCGTGCTTTACCACAGATTATCTCATTCTTTTCCAGTTCGCACTTGTACTTTTAGCAATTAAGAAGGCAGGGCTGTAACTGATGTAATTAGAAACCAGAAGCTGAAGAAAATATCCTCCTGTTGACTCCTTCACCTCTGACTTCAAATTCTCTTGCAATAGTATGTGAAACAATCAAACAAGGCTTTCCACTTCTCACCCACCACCAGTTAGACAGGGAGGATGCAAAGACAACATTCAGGAAGCATAGGCTCTTTTCCTGAGACTCCAAAACCTACCCCAAAACCTACCTTGAAACTATACCAATCCATTACAAGGCAATCACCCCACATGCTTGCAGACATGGTCCTGAGCCGAGCGCTACTGAGGACCAACACTCTCTGCTATCACCAGGGTTATATTCTGTGGTGAACTTGGTGTCACCAAGCCCCTGCTGCAGGCTAGGGAAGGCAGAGGGTGAACCACCTCTGAAAAACTTCAGGAGGATCAGGTGTGCTGAGATGAGTACCCTTGCTTTGAATGATTAAAAGGCAACGTGAGGAATTCAGTTGGTAAAAGGTTGCTTTTGGACTGGCCAAAGCGGATGGTTACTCACCTCTTGTGCAAGGTATTCACCAGAAATGCTCACGCTGTCCGAGCCAGGTCTCAGCAAGGTATAAATCAATACAACTCCACAGAAAGCTCCCCAGTTTATATCCCACTATCATGAACCCTGATGGCTAGTCCTCTCAATAAGGAGACACAATTTTAGTGGTTTCACCAGACATTTTCTGTTTTGGAAGACAGGAAGCAAAACGTTCTTCCGGAACAGGACATCTCAAAGTAAAGCAGACATTTCCTACTGCTGGGTTAATGAGGTAAAAGGTGCGCGTCTGTAGAGGTTTTTCGGGTCCTCTCTACATGTAAACGTTCTGTAGGATTACACAAGAAGCACGATGACCTCCGCATCACGGAAGAGGTGAGATGAGGTCACAGATTTGAGGTATTTTTAACCTAGCAGAAACACTACAAAGAAAAGGCATCATGATAAAACACCAGAATCATCTCCCATTTCCTTCCTTACCAGTTTCCAGCCACTTCTTTAAACCCTGTGTTGTCCTGTGCACACATTTGTGCAGAAACATGGGGAATTACAGTGGAGAACCAATCCTGCTGCTGAACACACAGCCCCTTTGGTTTTGTATTGCCAGCGCTGGAAAGATGCACTTGCCTCTCCTTCAGGCTATGACTCTTGTGTTCTGACTACCAGCAGACATACTTTTGGACATCCCTACTTCCCTCAGACATTTGTAGTCCACCATAGCAGGGCAAATCCAATGGTTTGGGTGGCTTGCTCTTCACCAGAAGCCAACAAAGAGACAGTGCTTTGGGGGGGAAATAACCCCAAAACCAAACAACAAACCATTTCAAGATTCAAGATGAGAGAGCAGCCACGGAAACGTATGAGGCAGCATCAATTTCCAGGAAAGGCATGCAAAAAAGTGGCTGTGAGGGATGTGGGTATTTGGAGATCTGCCACCAGCTGAGGAGCAGCAAGGAATCTCAGAGGAATGAAGCGATTTTCTTCATCACATAACAAGGCTGTGACAAAGCTGGGACCTTTCCTCTCTTTATTCCTGGACGTTGGATACTACTTCTCTATTCCACACACAACACCAGAGACTGATTCTCCATAAAAAAAAAGATGTCTCCGGTGTGTCATACTCAGAAGACTGGCAAAAGACAGAGGCAGCTCTGAGAAAAAAACGGACTTCAAATCCACTTTTTGGATTGTTTTCCTTATTCCTATTGTAATTAAAAACTGTTCTAACAACAAGATTAAAACACACACATATCAATAACTTCTCATGAGAAATATCTAATTATCTTGCCAGCTGCTGGTGCACATGCCCAAATATCTATTCTGAGCATTTTATCCTGCCAGGACTGTTTTTGCACAAAATTGCTGTGCTATGGGGCCAGGAGGCTTGGGACTCCCCGGGCTCTCCCATTGCTGGGTGCAGCAGCAAGGCACCTCCTGTGCAGCCACCTTTGAAGCCGGACCCATGAAATGAACTGTCTTTTTTGAAAAAGAAGTCCTTCTTTTTTCCTGCATAAGAAAAACCCAGACCATTCCACAGACCTGAATCAGAAGAGGCCACACAGCCATGTGAACAGGCGGCAACCTCTGGTGGCAAGGCAAAACCAGCAATAGACTGCCTACAACTCCGAATCTAGGGACAAGAATCACAGAATTATAGAATGGTTTGGGTTGGAAGGGACCCCTAGAGGTCATCTAGTCCAACCCCCC
The DNA here is from genome assembly GCA_017310255.1 of Butorides virescens. Taxonomy (NCBI): domain Eukaryota; kingdom Metazoa; phylum Chordata; class Aves; order Pelecaniformes; family Ardeidae; genus Butorides; species Butorides virescens. The sequence goes on from JADKXX010000342.1 coordinate 13,572, forward strand.
TGTAATGAGCAGGGACATCTTCAACTCAATCAGGTTGCTCAGAGCCCCATCCAACCCAACCTTGAATGTTTCCAGCGATGGGGCATCTGCCACCTCTCTGGGCAACCCATTCCAGTGTTCCACCACCCTCATTGTAAAAACAATTTCTTCTGTATACCTTCTCTGAATTTACCCTCCTTTAGTTCAAAACCATTACTCCTTGTCCTATTGCAAGAGGCCCTGCTAAAAAGTCTGTCCCCATCTTTCTGTGATACTACCAGCAAGCCCCCTTTAAGTACTGAAAGGCCGCAATAAGGTCTCCCCGCAGCCTGCTCTTCTCCAGGCTGAACAGAAGGACTCACCATCCATGTGAGCCTGCTGAGGAAACTAGGCAGCTGTCCAGCTGAGTCCGCTGCTTATCCTGATGTGAGTTTGCAGAAACATGTGATTTCAGAAAAAACAATCAGAGGATTGGATTTTTTTCAAAGCAGAAGTTTTTATCACAACAATTTCCAGCCAGCTCTAAGGAAGAGAACACGGTGACATCTCTCTGCACCCTACAGTCCACTCGGGCATAATTTAGGGACCTCATGCTAATTTTACGGAGACTGCTTTCTGCCCATCTCCTTTGGGGATCTGCATCTTCTCCTACACTGATGACACAGACTTTTCCATACATCCCCAGCAGCACCGAACCCACAGGTCATGCCACACAGAGGTGACCAAAATGCACGTCCCCAGCTGCCGTTAAGTGGTGGCCATGTAGTTGCGTGCACTTGTCGTGGCTGTCGTGTGGCAGGACCTGAGCACGAACGGACGAAAGGCTGACGGCTGCTTCTTTGTGGGGCAGCTGCTGACACTGCAGGCTGCAGACCGACAGACGTGGGGGCTGCTCCCTCCTTCAAGGGAAGACCTCACACGCTACATCCATCTCCTAGTGCAATGCAAGAGACCGCTAGTGACTCCCGACCCTGCTTCTGGGCATCACTACAACAATAGCTGCCTTTGTTTTGCTTGGTATACATATTTAAAGCCTGTCTAAACAAGAAGTTTCCTGTGAATAGCTACCTCTAGAAGCATCAGTCATCCTACCTAGAAAATGCACTGCCATTTTCAGTAGCTGTGGCAAGAAAACGTTTTTTTGAAAAGCAATGGTAATTTTAAAGGAAAGAGTGCACTCAAGGTTCAGGATAATGTTATCAAGCAGCAGAACATGTGGAGAGACAAAAAAAAAAGGCACAAGGTTTCTCCTTTGTGTAGCTATGCTAGAGGAAGGAAATAGGATCCTAAGAGCTTTAATAATTACGTATAACTTCTTGCTGTTCAGCACAGAAATCCAAACATAACACTATTTTGGCTGAATGTCTCCATTCTTGGGTCAGAAAGGCTGTTAATCTTCACTAGCATATCAGGAAAAAAACCCGAGGGTATCACAGTTTGCGCAACATCAGGACTAGCCATATAAATGTAAATGTTAATTCTGGTCACCCGTCTTTACATTTTTATTGTTGACGATGCCACTTCAATCTATAAAATAAGGATGAAATCCATGCCCGTTGTAATCAGTCGCAATGCTCAAAGAGTAACCAAATAGCTAAAAATGATGGCCTCAGCTCTTTCAGGTTTAATGACAGTCTTAATTTTAGAAAATACTGGCTCAGTGCAAAAGTGCCATATTATACAGCTTAACAGATTTTTTTTTGGATGTTATTTGCAAGCTTTTGGAAATCAAGAGTTTACTAAGCTAAATCAGAGAAAATGCTAAGTCTTATGAAAGTGATCTATTATGGTAGATACAACAGATTTTTCACTTGCAAAGAATAGATTTTTTTTTTAATGCTTTTATAATGCAAGCTTCTCTGCTGGGAAGGGAGAAAACAAGGACCTGCAACTCACACTACACTAGCGAAAGCAGCAGGACGTTTGTCACTGACTTCAGCATGAGCAAGACTGTACTCACCCACAACTGTGCTCAAAATTGAACAAGAGGTAAGAAAGAAGAAGCCTTATCATTTACAGCTTACAGTTTAAGTGAATCTGCAGTTTAAAAAGCCCAGAAGGCTTTAAAGTGCCTTAGTATTACCATGGCATTACCATTTTTAATATTAACTTTAATTTGGAAGCAAGTCAAGCAGATTTGCAGTAAAACGGTTCAACAAGTATTGATGAAATACACAGCGCAAGACGGGTATGTGCATGAACAGAGTAAAAATGTTGCTACTTATTTTAAAGTGAGATTTATGCTCTCCGAAGTTTAGGAACCTCGCTGCAGTAAGTCACAATACTTGAGAAAATAGGGACAAAAACCGAACACAAAACATTTTTGAGGTAGTCAAATAAGTTAAATGAAGTTTCACACAACATTAGGCTTAAGACAGACCTGCTGCGTTATATTTATATTTATTTCCACAAACACAATAGCAGTGTTAAATGCAGACTGTGAAACGCTGGTGCGGCGCGGAGGCTGGTCCTGCCCCGAGGCGAAGGGCCAGCCTCTGACTGACCATGTGCCACCAGCCGGAGGGCATGGGCTGTGCCTAACCACGCTGCTGGCGCTGCCAGCGGCCTCCCCCCAGGCCTGGGAGGTCGTCCCCACTTGCTACAGCCGTGGCGACGCAGACCTGGTGGGACCGCCACCCCCCCAGTGTCCAGCACGTTCTTCAGGATCCCGATAGCAGCAGCTGTGCTAGGAAGGGCCAAAATCCCCCGAAATCACCGTTGGGTCTGCAAGCGATGTGTCGATAGGGCCCAAAACCCTCCATCATTTTAGTTTTCCACAAGGGTACTAGGGCCAATTCAGCAGTCTTGTGCCATCTTTCCTTACTAAAGTTACTGGAATGGGCTTGAGAGTATCTGACCGATTTTCAACATGTGCTTCCCTTGCCCTTGCTTGCCACGTTCTGAAGGCAGGAAGGCGAACCTTGAATCATGTTTAAGAGGCAGAAAAGTTCTAAAATAAATAAATAAACAGAAAATCGGAATTTTATTGCTGTCATTTGTTGTAGAGAAAATTTTCATCCAGGTTCTTTGGGTTTAGTGGGCCAATCCAGACACTGGTGGCTGTGTCGAAGACTGCCTGCCTTCAGGAAGACCACTCCTGCGCTACACCTCAGTTAATGTCAGCAGCGCTGAATGCCACTCCAGTCAACACAAAACTCATTCAATGCTGTTAAAGGCAAGGTGGGGAGGAAAGAAGGGAAGCAAACAGTGGAGCTCATCCTCTTTCCATCACAGCCCTGCTGCAACCTGCCACAGACATGGGTTGGGGAGAGAGGGCAGGGGCTGCTGGAGCTTGCACCGCGCAAAGTAAGGGAGCACCTGGTGCCGCTCAGGGTCAAGGCAGGCTCCTTCCCTCCCTTGGAGGATGGGGCAGGCAGGCATCTCTGCCTCCCTCCACACATGTAGCTGACAGGCACAGCAGCTGAATGCAGCAAGGAAAGCAGATGAAGTGATCCAAGCTGGACAGTTAAGAGTCAGAGGTACGGAGGTCAGCCCCATGGCTGGGGAGCGGTAGTTACTTTCCAACGAGGGCCAACCCACATTCCTCTCTCCTCACTCCCTTCTCACTGCAGTTCAGGCAGCTACAGCTTCATCCGGGTTAGCCCCCGCAAAAGCATCCATGTAACAGGAATACAGCAGACCCCTCTCAACAAGGTACTGCTGTTTCACTCCGATGTAGGCTCTGTTTGCACAAACCCACATGTAGCATTTATGCCTTGGAAAAATTAAGAGGCTCAATCCACAGAATTGAAGCCCATGGAAACACTTATGACTCAGGGAAGAGCAGGGGCCAGATGTGTTTGATGCAGCTGGTAGGGACAGCTTTACGAACTAGAAGTTCGTATTTATCCAAGAGAGGGGATAGCAAAACCTGAGATGAGCAAAGTTTTGATTAAGAGTATTTAGGAGGTTTTAAACTGTAACTAAGGGTACACAGCTAGCTCAAATCTGGCTCAGATGAAAGTTTATCAAAATGTGGTTTATATATCCAAAAGCCAATGCAAAAATTTGCTAAAAAAAAAAAAAAAAAATCCAGTGTAAGCAGTCATTTCAGGCTGGGAAAATAAAACACTCCTTGCAGTGCCCGCAACTGCTCAGAGACAGAACTTGAAAGGGCAAATGATTTATAAATGAACAGCAGAGAGAGCTCATTGATTTTTCTTTTTCTTTCATGTCCAGAAAGGAAACAAAACTAGTGACAAACTGGACTAAAAACATTCTTTTATTTTCAGCAGTCTAAGACATGATTAGTGCCACGCTTGGGGTAAATAAACATGCTACCCACAGCGTGTGGGGTGTGATTCAGACCTTACGCAAACCTTCTACCCGTGAAAGTGAACTGATTTAACTGATGCTATGAGATAAACAGCAGGCACAGAGCTTCAAAACGGGCATTGTAAAATTATTAAAAAGAAGGAAATAAATGCAAAGACGTTAAATGCTAGTCTTAAGGAAGAAACAAAATCACAATTGTTTGGTTTATTTTAAAACGAACCACAGGGAGTTCTGTGTGGTTAACTTGGCTCCCACTCTTTCCGGATCACATATTGAAATGAAACCCAGCAAATGAAGCGTTCAGTTCTGAAGTTACTTCAGAATGGATCTCCAGATCTTTTCAGACTTTTAAGACAAGCCTATTTCAAAAATAAACGTGTGTCGTCATTGTCCCCTGTGCCCAACACCTTTCAGACATTTTTCAAGTGAGCTGTAACACACCCACCTGTGCTCAGATGCCTTCTGCTTTTCTCACCTCTTGTCCAACCTGTAGGTGCCAAGATGGGTAGACCCTTTTGTAGCCAGGGTGGGGTATGCTGCAGAGAAATGCTGGGGAGCTGTTGGCATGTCCCTCACCGCCGTGTCACCCTCCGTGTGCCGTGATGGCACAGGAACATCCTCTGCAACCCTGACAGAAGCTACCAAGCCACTTCAGATCTTCTCCTTAAGACACCAACAGCGCTAAAAGGTTAATGACGATGCTGACAGCCTCCTAATTACAGAGGGGAGAGTGGAGTCCCTCTCCTATTCTGGTTATGCACAATCAGCATGAATATGCATTTGTACCATGATGTTATTCACGTGTGTGGAAGCAGAGAGGGAAGCAAATACTTTTATAGCACGCAAGACAACTCCACTGGCTTTGCACCAGTGTAGCAAGACAAGTCTGGTATTTTTCTATTTTTTGAGAGTGCTTTGTCCAAATAGTTCTTTGTGTGCTCTCAGTACGGCAGACTAACAAAATGCCGCTTACAAGCAGAAAGCAGCTATAACACTTGCATGTCTGGCATACTTCAACAGGTTTGGAAGAAACGGAACATAATTTATTATAGCCTATTTAGCTCTGCAACAATTGCCCTTCAAAACCCGACAGAGAACAATGTAATTGAACGTACATGCCTTCTTCCCTGCAGAAACCTCAAACAGCCTCAGGCAAGAGCTAATACAGATGTAGTACAAGGCATTAAAAGAGTGCTGGATGCTGTAGCTAGCAATTACCCTGGTATTTAACCAAATCTATCGCTCATCAGGAAAGCGTTTAGTGCAGTAGTCGGAGCGAGACAGGCTGACACGGAGCACAGCTACTTAACTGTCCCCTCCAGCGATTACACTTTCTCAACCTGAGAGTCATGTCAAATTAAACATCTACACATTGACTTTTCACTTCTATAAACATTAAGGTATGATTGACAACTCCTGGATGCTGTAAGACAGTTATTATAATCAGCCAACATACTGTTAGCTTATTTGTGGTGTGTTTTTTTTTTTCCTCCTCTATTCTGAGCAATTTCCTCCTGGACTATTTTTACAGTGCTCTATAGACAACGTTAGCTTTGATTCCCTGCAGGGTCAGGGTAACCAAATGCCACCACCCCTGCCTCTGTATGTGTGTGGGAAAGACAGAAAAATCAAGTGACTTGACTTGGCACATAAGATACTGTTTGTTTTTTTTTTTTCTTGGTCCAGGTAGCACTTACCCATTTAACTCAAATTTGGAGATGTCTGAACAGCAACAGCTGGATGCTAGCGCTGCACTAAATACCGTTAATGCGACACCTTTATGGAGTATTTTGCCAAATTTCCACTCTAACTCCCGGAATTCTTTCAATCTACCTATGGCAGACACTGCAAGAGGAACGAGTCACCTGCAAGAACAGGGAAGTAAATTACAAGCTCTAGGACAGCATTCCGAGTACGTACTCGTAACAACCTCAAGCTTCCTAAGGCTGTTACAGAGTCCCTATGTCAAGGCACTGCTTACTATATATACCTGAAGACTGCAGCTTAGTAAAGTTACCAGAAACTGAACAGGTACATAAAGCAGTCAAGGTTGTGAAGAAATACGTCCCTTCTTTGATTTTATATGCAACATTCTGGCGCCTGAAACTACTACGTTATAAGTGACATCTTTACTCGCCACCCCTCTAATTCAAGCCACAAGAGTAACATAAAAGATGTCCGAACCTTCCCCTCTCAAAATAAAAGGAGGAAGTAAAAAAAAATAAATTTCGTAAATAATGCTTAACACTTCTACCCTCTCACTCCCCCATCATCCCTAAGAAACATCACTGGACCCTTCAAAGCCTCTGGTAAAGAAGCAGCTGAGATTAATACTATATCATTAAGCTAATTCTGAATACGAACAAGCCCAGAATGCTATCAGTACGCCTGGAAGCCTCCGTATTTATGTGATTATCGGATCTGAAGCTTTACCTTCATACTGCCTGCAGCAGATGGAAAGGTAAACTTTACAGTGTCGGGGTTTTTTTTAGAAAAAACGTAAATCAACTAGATAAAATCAGTAACAATAAACACATTTGTGGAAACTGTTATGAGCTAGAAAGTATGATTTCACTGCAGGCTTAGCACTCAAAGCAAAAACAACTACAGGAGCTGGAAACAGCTGAGGAGGACAAATGAAGTATAGTTCTCTCTTCTCTCTGGTAGTACCAACTGCAGTCCCACTCCTTTTTCCACTTCTGAACTGTATTTAATACCCAACCATGGGTCTCAGAAATCTAAAATTAAATATAACAGTATTTCAAACATCCCATCTCTCCCTCTGGGTGAAAAGCCAGGCAATAATAAAACCAAAAGACTCCGGTGAAGAGTACAGAACACACCGGCTCTGTTTCAAACGCAGAGGACAAAGCAGTCACAGCACTGAAGACAGTGAAATATAACTTAATTTCCAGGTTTTGCAGTATAGCACTGAAATAACAACATCACAGAAAGCACTTAAAAACTTTGCTGGTCTACCTCCAATCTTTTCTTTCATTTCTTTTTAATCAGTTAACTGCCACCGAAGTACCTAACTTTCACTAAAGCAAGTTACTGTCCTTGTCTGCAGGCCAGGCAACGCAGAGCGCTCTCTACTTCACGCAGCTATTACTGTTTAACTCCAGGGACATTTCTCAGACTACCAGATTCCCCAAGACAGCAGATTTATCTCCAAAGACTCAGCCTCAATTTACTCATACACAAAATGGCTTGGTTATATTTTGCAGCGACTTCCTACTTATGTAATGGGACAAAGGCACCTGCTATTTTATCTTATTCTCAGTGACCCCATGTCCATGCTGCCATTGAAGGGACTAGAACAAGCAGGGAGAACATCTGTCACACCAGCACACAGCCAGATGTACCAGTAACTTTCGCAGTTTCTGCATTTTAAAGGTTTCTGGGTAAATTTTCCCCAAATCTTCTGCTCAAAGTTGCATTCGCACAAAAAGTCCGAACAAAAACCCACCCAAACCAAAACCCATCAGTGGGCCTTAGCTCCATTTCGGTGGTTACGAGCCAGATGCATCACCTCTACATCTTGGAAGCAACCTCCTCCAGCGGAGCTGCTCCCGCAGCGCTCTGCCTCCTCGGAGCCCGGCTGCCTGCGGGGTGCAGCCGCACACAGCCCCGTTCTCCCAAAGGCAGCACACCAGCTGTACGTGACATGCTTGCCTCACAGGTCCCCTGGCTTTCCTACTGAGAAATTCAATGTTAGCATCTGCTATAGCAACCCTACTAAAAAAAAACCCCAATTAACCTAAACCAAAAAATCCCTTTGGAAAATTCCCACTCTGCATGTCTAGCCAGCAATCATAAAACTACAATAATCAAGTATTTTCAACAGTATTTTTTGAAAATAAAAAGCTACTTTGCTGAAAAGCTAAAGCAGCACTTCAACAAAATACTGAAATATTTTTAAGAAGTAGCGTAAAAATAAGATGGGGTTCTGTCAGAGAAATCCACATTTGACCATACACAGTGTTTGTATATAGAATGTGTGCATAGCATGTGTGTATCCATATATCCATGTATATATCTCTCTCTATCGATATAGGCACCCACACACAAGTACAGGTATGTGTAGATTATATATATTATATATATAAAGCTAACTTTCAGTCCTCAGAAAACAAAAGCTATCCCCATATAACAGCCAAATTCCTACATAACTCAATTTCGACATCTCATCTGGTGTGAACTGCACTCATTCCTAGTGTAAACCCCAGCGCGCTCTGCAATGATATACTGTAATGTCACATCGCAATCTGGATTTACTATAAAGGGCTGCTGACGAGTTTCAGAGCAGTAAACATTGCTGCGAGGTGTATTTCACACTGAGCTGGTTTTTATGAAGAACACTTCACCGCCCAGCCACGGCACCCAGATGATGAATGGTGAAAGATGCATGACAAGCTTCATCATTGTTTGTAAATCTTAACTGTTCCTGCTCACTAACTCTGCAGGCAATTTTCAAAGACAGCGGCCGACAGAAGGACAGCACAGCTCTCCTGAAGGTTATTCAACTTGTACTTGGCCTAAGCTATGCCTGTGAGGAGCACTGGAAATAAACTCATCGGTTACACTGAAGCGTAGAATTAAAAACATTTGACGGGTGGGCACGCTAATGGTTGCTAAATTAAGAAAGCCCATTAAGTAGCCTTGGTATCCACCCCCCACCCTGCCCCGCAGGGTTACATACATCATGCGCAGGCAACATACCCTGGTATTATTTACACATGCAATATAAATATGCATATTTATAAAATGGGCAGAATGAACGATGGGCTGTCTGCTCACACACCACGATTCCCCTGTATCTTGTGCAGTTACACGTGGCGCTCGGCCGTCCCCCAGCTCCTTTGCCCACTGCCTGCAGGAAAGCTACTCCTGTTCTCTTCTGGCAGAGGTTTGCCCTTGCGACAGGGTATAACGCACAGAGAAAGGAGACTACTCACGGCATGCAAGCACGGCGGTGGGGAGAGATGCCCATCTTTGCTTTTCCCCAAGATCCTTCTACTGCGGGAGCAGCACCATGGGCTGCAACAACCACTCGCAAATTCGTCTCATCGCCTCCCTGGTCGAGGTGAAGCCAGTCTACACCGCTCTACACTAGAGAGCCTTATAAATACTGCCTTTTTCTTTCAGTTTCTCTTCTCTTTAGAGAGCAGTGGCAAATTCTTCTTGTGCTAGAGTGTCTCAAAATCTGCAAAGGGTTGCTAATGGGAATGCCTTTATAAGCAGAAGAGGCTGCCAAAGCGCTAGCTCCCCCGGAGACTCTCACCTGAGCTACCAAGCTGGTGTGAGCTGCGAGATGCCCCACGCAGACCCTCACGCACAGAATATGCTGAATATGGAGTGAGTTCTCTCTTCTCGTAACCAGTCAAGCTATGAGGATGCAACTGCACATTAAAGCAAAGCAAAGAGGCGAGCAGTACCACACTCCGTTACAATTACAAATTACGCCTGGGTAAGCACACTGTTATCACTACTGTGATCATTTGTTTGATCACTTTATGGTGAAGTTTGTTCTACTATTAATGATTTCTATCAGTTTCTGCTTACAGTGAGAGAAGTTGTGTATCCAGAGGTAATAAAATCAGAGTCTCAAACCCACACCAGGTGTAAAAGCAAGGAGCTCAACTGATGGTGTGGATTTTTTCAGTGAAGTAAGCAATGCCCTTTAAAGCGTGAGGAAAAACCCACAGAGCCTCACCAGCTACAGTAACATCCTCCGTCCCATGCAAAGAGCAGCTCAAACAGGCAGGATGTAAGTCCAAGGTTGCAGTGGGTATAAACCACTGGACTCTGACACATGGCTCTAAAATGCTCCTAACTGCAAGAGGGACTGGGAAGAAAACTCCTTCTGTAAAAAAAGGTAAAGAAGGAAGGTGTTTGGGGAAAGCAAACAGAACCATTGCTTATCCCAGGACAGGAGCTTGCAGAGACGCTGATGCCCGGTGCAGGACCCAGCACGGCCGGGCGTGCTCTGCAGCGTGCCGTCACGGTGGCCTCGGCGAGGGCCAGCAGGAGTGAAGGGCGCATGCCAAAAGCCATCATTTTCAGACCGGGGTTGATGGGACACCAGGTTCTCCTTTTCATAGAATAAAACTAAGAAAAGTAGAGATTTGGGCAGTAGGCTTAAATTTATTGTCTTGGATCTGCACCTGCCCTGGCCTACTCTATCGCTGATTTGATTTTCCTCAAATGGAAGGACTTTTCCTTAAATCCCTGTTTTACCAAGCCAATGCCTGCAAGCCTGAAAGACAGGCTTCAGTTTTTAAAAAAACTGCTTTGATCCACACAAAGTATTATAGCGTGGATAAATACACGCCATGTTAAAAATCTTTCTTCCATTGCTCAGCAACTGTGCGGGCTGACCCCATTCTGGGTGGACATGGTTTTGGTGGTGTGGGTGGATGGGGTCCCACCAGCATCTCCCAAGGCTTCAGGCTGTCCCACTACCCTCTTGCTAGGGCGCGGACAAAGGAACGCATTCATAAGTAATTTCCACGGGAGCTTACCATTATCCCTAGAGGATGCTAAAGCCTCACTCCAAAAATATCTGCATTTCTACAAAAACAGGCTTGGGCGAAAACCAGCAAAAATACGGCTTGTTCAGCTCCTGCAGCAGGACCAGCAGCCTCCCCCAGAGCAAACAGCAAGGGCTCATCAGCCGCCCTGGCATGAATCAGCACAACTCATGAATCAAACCCGTAATTCTGCAATTGCCCAATGACAAGTCGCTTTGCTCCACACATTATTTTATTTTTGTGTGCTTTTGAGTGAGTGTAACATAAAGGTTGCATTTAGTGAAGAAACTACGAAAATAAGCCTTTTAAACAGGAATAAAACAAAGCAAATGGGATGTAAGCAAGTGCTGACAGTAATTTCTTTTCAGGAATTCCCTTCTCTATCAATCAGACCATATAGGGTTATTTTAATATTGGTCAACTCTTCACCAATCCAACGTCATTTAGAACACAGACCAATAATTTACAAAAAGGCTTCAACACACAGAAAAATGAGTTGCCAGAGCTTATACTGAATACGCCTCACATTCTCAAATGTATTTTGATAGCTGCTGTACAGCTAATAAAATGATTAAGTATGAATGAGAATGTTACAAATGGGAGTTAGCAACTTGCTTAGTTTAAAAAATAAAAAAATCCCCAAACCCAATGATTGTCTAGTCAGCTAAGCCCAAATTTGAACTTCTATTGAAAGTGAAAATGGCATGTTAAAAGGGCACCTGCCTAAAAAAGGCCTGTAAAGTGTTGCAATGCACTGCACGACCGGCAGTGTAAAGCAAGGCCTGGAGAAACTCAGTTTAAAAGCCGCTCGCCATCCTTGTAATGAGTTCCCAAGGGAAGCTGTACACAGCACAGCCATCAAGGATTTAAGTAGCAGCAATGAGAATGGACAAAAAAAGACAGAACAGCAGTGCAAAGATCAAATGACCAACCTTTCACTGACTGTTCAAGATCTCTGGATTTAGAGGATTATCCCCTTCCTTTCTTCTTCTGTCTTATTTAAAAATTTACTTGTGAAATTTTTGTATAAGATGGAGAGTAGAAAATACCATCTGGGGTTTCAGCAAACACTGCTTTCTTCTTCATCACTAAGGATAGCATCCTCTTGAACGGATGTAATTTTGTAAGCAAAAGATGCACAGGTAGACACACACACAAAACACACAAGCTAAATAGTGCTGAACTGTATCAGTTCCAGGAGCAACATTATATGCTCCCCACACCTTCTATTGCTGAAACTCCTCCAAATTCAGTGTATTTCTGCTGGTGTATAAAAAGGAGTAGAACCAGTACCTCTCAGGCTTGACAATGCCCAAACCCTAAGGGACTGCAACAGCTACTTTTCAGCTTACACAGGTGGAGGAAAATTTGGACTATTTTCTGCTGTTGTACCCCACTTCTTGAAGCACTTTATTAGCACAGCTCTGCCAGTGCATCTTGTCAGCTGGCCGCAAATAAAGAGCAGGAAGAGGCAAGGCTTTTTTCCACTCTTTGAGGTAATTTCTTAGCCATACCAAACCAGCCTGCTTTGTCGCAGTGCCATCTGCATAGCTTGAACGCTTGCAGAAAGCAGTTCAGGTTCGAGGACATTGTCCCAAAGACCTTTTGCATACCAGGACTCCTTGACTTCTCTGATCCTACAGCCAGGTGCCACCCATGGCTCTAAAGTGTTACTCTTTATCTCGCGTGGCATTTCAAGGGCACAGGTTCATGCAAAAATACTATACGTAGGAAACCTCAAGAAAGGGACATAACTTCGGCGCACAGTAACCCAGTCTGAAAGAAGCATCCAGCCTCTCATGCCTGTTTCTGGTGCACATGACACTCCTTGCATTCCAGCAATGCTTTTGCCAAAATGAAACTTTTTGTCTTAAGCAGGGAGACTGTTTCCAACATGCCCTTGATCGTGAAATCACTAGAAGAGGCTCTTTACAGAGCTGCTCCAGTTTGGGTGGGCTTCTCCAGTGGCTCAGCACTGTTCTCCATACAGCATCCAAGTAGAGAGATGCAAGGGTGAGTCTTTAAAAGCAGACAAAGTCTGTGCTGCCTTGATTTCCACAACAGCAAAACTCAGGATACCAGTTATTTAGCTTCTAGAAAGGACTGTGAAAAAGTGTTTTGGAAGTCTTGGAGGCTGTTCTGCTGACAAAAAACTCCTGTTACCAGAAATGTTCTCCTTCATAAAATGGTGTTTGCTAATTTAGACAAAACTGTTGACCTTTTCTGTATTAAAATGAACACCCTACATCAATTTTTCTTATTTGTGTTTGGGTAGAGTTTCATGCTCCTGCTTTATGTTCAAGCTGCAAATACAGCACTGCTCCAGTGTACCACTACTTCTACTTCCAATTATCCTGACACTTAGATAGGAAAGTAAAAATTCAAATGCATTCAGCAACTAGAGCAATATTTTAAATGCAAGCTATCTCCTCCAACTATGGGCACAGACACACAGAATAATTATCTCAACATTTCACATAATAATGACGAAGAGGAACTTTTATTCAAGTAACTACTTTAAAGTCCAAGGTGTCTGCAATTACAGGGTTATTTCTCCTTTCCATCCTTCTATCTGAGTGTTAAATTTTTCTGCCACGGTCCTAAACCTGGAAAATGCTCCCATGCAGAAAAGCAAATGCTCAACTTTTACTCAGCGGAAACAGGACCCAGAGCGAGGCACCCAGTCCTGATCCAAGCACGTGCCTTCTCGCTCTCTCAAACCAAGGTCTTGTGCAGGTTATTTCACAAATCTAAGTGCAGGAGGGGCTGATTCAAAATCAGTGGAAGGTGCTATCCAATTCTGGGCAGTGATCCAATCCTGAAAAAGCCCCATTTAAAAAAAAAAAAAGCAACTGTCCCACAGAAATCAATGGGAATAAGGCATTTGGCTTTTGGAGATGAAATACCGTGTCGTGACCCATTCTAAACCCTCTACTTCTCAGACAAAGATCTCTCAGTATGGCTTCTTCCAAAAAAGACATGTTTTAAAGTTTGCTTTGCATGCACAGGGATTGGTAACAACCTCTTATACATCTTTTCCTCTCATTGCTCTTGCAGAAAAAAGGACAGGAAAAATCTTTTGAAAGGAGAGAGTACAAAATCCTCCTCCTACCTAGAAATTATTACATAAAACTTACAACCTGGTGATCTAAGAGAGCCCTCTGAAAACATCCTTTTGCCATTTGTCACTGGTTTATCTTCTTTTTCTCCCCATTATTTCCAGTTTCAGCTGGGAGGGCAGCAGCTGTGCTTATTTGGAAGCAAAACCATTTTACTGAGAACCACTTCAAATTGCAAGGAGGTTGACTGATGGTGTTTTGCCATTCAGCAAATGTCAGCCCATTACTATATGCAACATACTGTAACACGGTATGACCTCACGTACAAATATCAGAAGCTTCCTGAGAACTTCGCATCATTCATAAAAACAAAGAAAGTGTAAATCAGTGGTCTGCTAGCTCATCTCTCCTCCCTTTCAATATAACTGGTCTAAGCAGGCAGTTAACTTAGCAGAACAAAATTAATGAAATAGTCTGACTGAAATAGTGAGATAATACACGAACTGGCAAAACCTCTATAAAGCTGAAGTTAACAACTGAAGTGTGGGTAATAGACTGCATGTGTTGTAATACCATCTCAGATTTGTGCTTGAAAATTTAATAACCATTTTTGTTAGAGATACACTTTTCTGATGTTTTGAAAATTTGGCTACAGAATGAGTTTTTTTTATTTTGACCTGTTGCTCTTCACTGTTACTTTCCTGTAAAATTTCTGGGTTAACAATACATAAGTTTTCACATAGATCTTAAAAAATGAGTTATGAGCTTGCTGCAGGAGTTATTAGGTGAAGTTTTACAGTCTCCATTATATAGTAAGATTAGATGATCCTAATGTACCCTTCTGGACCTAAAATCTATGAACATGTATTCTTAGAAAGAAAACAAATCTCTGAGCGTGGTTACCACTTCAACCACAGAAAAGGAGTAAAATATTATTTGTTTATTTAAAACATGTACTAGAGCTGACTTTAGCAAGTAGCAACCACTAACCCTGCAGAAACATGTCACCAGGCTCCACACAAAGCAGTCAGGCATTGTACAGAAAGTTTAATGGAGAAACACGTTAAGAATGTGTCTTTTGTATGAGACAGCACTTGCAGCACGGGCAGTCAGCACCCTGGGGGAGTGGACCACCCTCTTTTAATACGCAGGACCCAGTGGTCACAGCCTGCTGTCTGACTCAGCACTCACACAGATGACAATAAAGAGGCAAAAAACTTCAAACCCTCTGAGGACTGTGAAAGGCACCAGAAGAAAAACATTACGGGAGTGTAAATTATCGACTGAGAATCATCAGCCTGAGAATATTATTTTGTCTGCAGATGGAAAAAGTAAAAGCGGTCCTCTCCTCCAAGAATATGTGTAACGAAAAAGGAGATACTTCTAAGAAGCCCATGAAATGGGTACGGTCCTGCTCACATGTTCAAATTTCTCACAAAAATATCGGTGCCTCTTTCACCCACTAGCTCCCTGCTATGGAAAAACACTTCTTCAGAGTCTGGAAAATGCTGTTTGATCTCAGTAAATTACATCTCACTGCTTGTCAGTTTCTGATTGATGGTGTAACTTAGGGAACAATATCTGTGTGTGGAATACTGTCTGGAGAAGCAGTCAGGGATTATTGAAAATACAGTATTTATGCAGTTTAAAAATCAGTGGCACATTACGCACAACTTTTTTCTAGAGTGATGAAAAATTACTGAAGTGCATTTGGGAACAAAGGGTATAAGGTCTTTTGTCTATTTGTAAGAACACTCAACTGGTAAGACTTCTTAGTGAGTTAGTAGTGATGGATTCAAGAAAAAGCGTCAACTGCAGTTGAGCATAAAGCCAACTGCTTCTCCGACCAATGGGCAGAAAGGAAGACGTCACTCTTCAGTGGTGGTCAGAGAAAAGGGAAGAAAATAAAACTGAAGAAAAGAGAAGGAAAATGAACCAAGGATCACTGATTTCTCTAAGCCATTTAAAACTACTGGAGAAGGAGGAAAAGTGTAAGGTTTCGTCATACCATGCGTTGTTTCTTCATCCATCTGATACGTCACAGTTAGTTGGAAGACTTTCAGAAAACTGCCGTTCTGAAAGAGCAGCCACCTCCTCAGCATAAATCATTCTGGAGTTGCTGAATTCAAGGGCTCAGTGCTGATTTACACCAGCCACAGGTGTGACTTTATACACACCTCGCCTTCCAAAACTTCATTTGAGTCCTTAAGGCCCTGTCGTGACATAACCACTGTATTTTTCACCACAACACAAATGCAACAGACACCTGGACATCGGCCACAGGAGGGCTGTAACTGAAAATGATTACGGCACCTACGCAGCATACATCCTTCCATCAGGTATAAAGAGAAGATTAATGTCAATGTATGAGTGCATCAGTGAAGTAAATGAGGATGGACGCTGTTACAAGTGGTGTGACTCTGCATTAAAAAAAACAAAACACCATAAAAATTTGGCAGGTGTAAAGTAAACAAAAAGAAATACTTCCCCCAGACCATACAAAATTAAACTGCCAAATTCATTGATTGCTGCAGAGAGACAAAAAGTGTAAAAGCTTATGGAAGGGTTAGCTCAATTCATGAGTGCAGGTCTGCTGCTAGTAACTGAAATGGTGGTTCAGAGGCAATCAACTGCTCAGGACACCCTTGGATGCTGCAAGAGTGTGAGGATTTTGGACATGCGAAGTAGGATTGCCCCTCTCTTCCTCTCTTTCTCTTCTTGTTTCCCTAGCATCCGTTACTACCCTGTTCCAGGCACAGGGAAGCAGCATTGAATGGAGTTGGTCTACTCCAGCAGGGCCATGTTAATGCCTGTGTGTGCACTCTACCTGCTACTGGAGCAAGTTGGAACAAGGATGTGAAAGAAAAATTGTCAAAACCACAGGGCAAATTCACCAACGCTTTTCTGGAAATCACTGCAGATTATAGTAATCCTTAGGACAGCCAAGAAACACTGGATACGAAAAGAAGAATTTATCTGCAGTAGTTTTAAATGAAGTAACACAGTGTTTGACAGCAGCAAACAAGGAAGCAAGTCTGCAAAGGGCTTCATGACATGGTGCAGCAATGGTTCCCACACATGGTTCAGAAAGAAGAGGACTGCAAAGGTTCGATGGGATGCCTGTGGAAAAAATCATGGACAGCATTCCTGAGAAGAAAAGGGAGGAAAGATAATTCTGTGGTTGGGGCAAAAGTAATTCTTTGCTCCTGTGAGCGAGCCAGGTGGTGAGCAAGCGACTCTTTGTACAACTCAGACATACAGAGGAGCAGAAAGGTATGACTAACTGCGCCCCTGAACCATGAGACTGTTAAGTACAAGCTTGCACTACTGCACTGTAACAGCCCTACACTGCCACCCCACTGCAAGTCTTCCAGAAAACAGCCACCACCTTGTAAACACCTACTTTCTGATGCCTTCCCAGCAGCAACTCACACCTCCTCGCTGCCTGCCTTGAGGCAAGGCGGTCCCAGATGCCCCGGTGGGTGCACTTACCTCTTGCTTTCGACTCCGAGTAGGAGGGTACGTCCTCAGAAGTCAGGATTTGGGGGAGGCACGTGGGAGCACCGACCCCCTGTCCCAGGTAGGAAGCAGGTGGGTAGTAGGAGCACATGTGGTACTGGGAGCTGACGGCGTGGCGGCCCTCCATGCCCTTCACCTGCCGGGGAGAGAAATGCAACAGCAGCCTGTGAACGCTGAGCACCAGCACTGCGCGGGCAGCCCACTGCCCCCCATGCACACGGCTTTGAAGGGGGTCACACGGGGTGCACGGGAAGTAAAATCCTGACACGCTGGCCTTGGGTTTTCGCTTTCATCGGCTCGTCGCCAGTGAGCTGGCATGGAGCGGGATGTGACCTAGCAGCAGTGGCAAACCCATAGCTGGTTTATCGTATCTCAGGTGAAGCTGGGCCTGGCACACAAGCAATGTACCCTTCACTGCAAGAAGCTTCCTGGCAAGTCCCCTGCTTACAGCACAGGCACCACCACGAGAAGCTTTCCAGACCCCTTCAACTGCACATACCTGGCTGGCGTCAGAGGTAAAGCATCCACTCAGTCCCTACACCTCCCCAGAGACTAACCCGTCTCAGGCTGATGGTAACTGCTCCACCGGGGACCTGCAGGGTGGCTAAGGGGGACCTCCTACCGACCAACTCACAGGGGACATGCTCCATGGCATCTGAGCAGTGACACACACACAAACACATCACTTTTCTTACAACCCAGTGAGACAGAAAAATATCTTCCTGATTTACCCAGAGAAACCAAGCTATGAACAGACTACATGGGAAGCCTGTAGTGGAGCCACAGCTAGACACCAGGCAGCAAGTGTCCACCAGACAACTCCTTCTCCCTCCCATAGCCTGCAGCAAAGTTGGCAGCACTCAGAAATTAAAGTTTATCCTACTCCAATGCCCTGAAATCACCCAAACTGATCTCCCCAGAGAAGCAGTAATGCTTTTTAAAATTTTTGTTTTATGAGAGAACCACCATCTACTATTTTTGTTCCAAAGCTCTACAATGTAATGTGTCTACAGTGCTCCAAAAAATGCAGCTAAACATTTCACAAGATTGGCATTTTCAACAGGAAAGGTAATGCTACCTGGTCTCCCTAAGTCTGCTGGACAGTGAATGACTGTAAGACGGAAAGCTTCTGGTCAGAGAAAAGATATTGGAGTTTTGTACCAGGTATAAAGGTAGCAGTGCCAACAGTAACGCACGTCCAGCTACACGAGCAGACGTTGTCTTCACAAGCAGAAATGCTCAACAGCCGTTTCAGCCACATCTCACCTCAGTTAGAGGAGCTCTGCTTGCTCCACTGCGGTTCCCCCGGGACCCAGCCAGCCGCATGTGGAGCCCTCCCTGCTCCTCAGCCCTTCCCAGGCTGCGCATCTCAGACCTGGGGAGCAGCCGAGGCAGGGGGTGAACCTTCTGTCCCAGGCGGCTGCCCCACGCCAGCAGACCCCCAGGGTCCGGTCCTGGCAGAAGGAACCACCTGCACCTCCCAGCAAAGCAGCCAGAATGCAGTCACCCCTTGTTTTCCAGGGGTCCCCTTAATAATTCAGTATTGCTTTTAGTATGCCTAGCTGGAAATAACAAGGCCCAAGTCATCATCCTGCTGATGCTCCCTGAGACAGAAAGCAACATCCCGCTTTCCATGTGGAGCCAGGTTTGCAGAGAGATTAAGTGCTGAGAGAGAGTGGTGGCTGTTTACCAGAAGCAAAGTGCACCTCTGCCCGTCTTCTGGCAGCAGCACAGCCACACATATTTGCACATGTACTGACGGATCGGCAGGACTTGCTTTTAGTCTGTGAAAGTGTTTTCCTATTACAAATTAAAGCAATACTTAAAAGGTGAATTCTCTACAATCTGCACTCTCTGCATGCAGAAAAAGTTCAACATGCACTGAAGTTTCACCCACAATAGATAGTAAATTGCTCTGAAAAAAATTTAATGTGTCACCTCAAGGAAGCTTGAACTCAAAAAAGCCACTGACGTCCCCTCTGCTGTTCTGAAAAAGGTCAGTCTCCTCTTGGAAACAGATACCTGTGCTCCTCAACAAAACCCAGGCTGCCTCTGCCCTGAAATTATGGATTGGCAATACAAACTGCCCAAAAGCTCAGTCCAAAGGCCATTTTGAATCTGCACATCCTCAAAGCCCAACAGCTCTAGAAGTACTGGGCAAAAAAAAGTTAGCAAACTCCTCTCTGTCTGCCATTTTGCACACACTGTCTTCCTTCCCTTGGTGGGCAGCATCTGTGGTCCTCATATCTCCACCTCTCCCTTGTGCAAGCGCATGTGTGCACATGTACAACTGACAAAAGGTCACCTGCAGGAGACAGCATTATTTCTAATGTAACAAAATGGAGGGATCACTCCCTGGCACTGAAACAACCACGTGCATGTTTCCTCTCCCTGTAGAGTGGATGCAGTGACCTGTTTCCTTTCAAACCTTTTTTTAGGGTTTTTCTCCATTTCTTAAAAAAACAACTCACCTAAAATCTCTGGATGCAATGAATTATTACTACTATTATTATTAGTGTGTGGTAGCTGGCTAGCAAGAGACATGTTTTATAATCTTATTACCCACACCAAGTCTATGAACCACAGTCCGACCGACAGCCAGAGCCTTGGCTCTGCAAAGAATATGCTGTGTATTAACCGCTGAAGAAAATCTAAAAGCTTTTGGTTTTGTTTTATTAAACTGTTTAGAATACACACTGCAGTAAATCTGAACCATAAGGTTTCCTTTTTATAGTGCTTAGCAATCCTATTTTACAGTAACAATAAAAAAACAACCAGTCGTAAAAATTCTTGACCTTAGCACTGCATTAGAAAGGGGGCTTAGGAGATCACTACCCCATGAGAAGGGGCATTTTCTCTATATTAATTCCTGCAGCTCTAGAGAGTCCTTGCACATTTTTGGGTGCCACAAAGGGAGATAAAAACAGCCCTGGGGAGGCCCTGGAATAAACAGGTATTTCTAACCCAGGGCAGTCCAGTCTTCCAAATGCTGCAGCCAGGTGCCAGGTTTGGGATCTCTCCCTGGGTCCCATCCTGGGGGAATGCTGGGGTCACGCAGGGAGCACAGGAAGAGATGCCTGGCTCTCTGGTACCTCCTCTTGCCTCCCTCGCCCCTTCCTGCCAAGACAGGCAAGGGCTGGCACAGTCCCACAAGCCACTCTGGTTTGTATCACCGCAGGCTACGTGCTGTAAGAAGGTGGCATGTGTTAGGTGAGGAAGTGCTGTGGAAGGGAAGTGCATGCACTTGGTCTCTGCAGAGAGCAAGCTGAGCTCCTGAGCTGAATGCCAGAGTTGCTCACTTGCAGAGCATCCCCTTCCAGCCACACATTGCTCGTGCCCTGACCCGGCTGCAGGACCGGTTCACCAAGTACCTCACTGACTTCAGTGGGCAACACAGATCATCGAAGAAGCACATTTGGACTATTCAACATTGATGGGTTCCCCTAAATTGTACCACACAGCACACACTCAGTAACTTTTTAAAGGATGTACAGCAAGCAGCAGCAGGATGCTTATAACTCATGAACAAATAAACATGGCCTGATTAAAAGACCATGGATGCAGTGGAAATTTTTTCATGTTCCCTTGTAAAGCCAATATAGGGGAATCAAGAGGCAGCTGTAGCCCGTCCACAAACAGGCAAGCTGGAAGCAGGATTTGTCCATCACTGAGCACAATGGTCAGTGCAGCCCTACAGCAGTGCCCAACAGTGACAGAATACATAGCAAAAGCCAGGGAAACATAAAGAAAATGCTCATGCATCAGTTCAGACCATCCCTGTGAATAAGCTTTCTCAGAAGCTGGTAGAAGAGCAACGTAAAGCCCAGCTCCTCCTTCTAAGCTCCTGGCAGCATCTGTGTAACCTCTACACATCTTCTTCATGGAGGGCGAGCTGAAGATAGGAGGTGGCCAGACTGAAGACAGAAAAAAGGCAAGGCAGGCATAAGTGATGGCTTACTTCTCCTTCCAGCCCCAGAGACTAGAAAATGGTCCTGCCCTTCCCAGATGATTTTTCAGACAAAACATCACCCTGGTTAACTCTTATTTGCAGAACCTGCCAGCTGCAATCTCCTTGCGAGCAAGCCAGTGCTACTCTTACAGTGCCTTCACCTTTTGCAGTTGATCCTGTCCATGGGGCTTATTCCCAAGAAGGACAAGTAGTAGGAGGAGGTCACAGATGCTAATTCTGGGTGGCAAGTGCTGCAAAAAATTCAGAGCAATGGAATAGATCAAAGTACTATCCTTCGTCTCTGCCACTGGTGTGCCATGTGATCTCTGCCAAATGACTTTGCCCAGGCTTTCCATCCTTTTGTCTCACCTGTGACTCTCCAACAACTGCCTTAAAACAAAACCAGTAATTATGGAAACACCAGAGAAACTCCGTTAAAAGTTTTAACACAGCCTCGTCCTTCCACCTTGGTCTTAAAAATAAAGCCAGCTTTAGGGGGCATAAAATTGCACGTTGCATTTATGTATCTACAATGGTCTGCAAACAACAGAATTCACAGGTTGGGTTTTTGGCATGAGGCAAGAAGGCAGCCACTGGGCACTAGAGTGGAAATCTAGACATCAAGAACCTCCGCTCTGTCACCTGCGGGCTGTGTGACCATGGGCAAGTTATTTAACACCTCCCTGCCTCAATTTCCCCAGCTGTAAACCAGGGTTGCCACTACTCTCCTGCCTTGCAATGCTACTGCCCATGAGCTGACCCCGCAACAACTACTGCTGCACTTGCGCTGCCCAAGGTGGCTTTGTTTTGTTCCTAAAACCAGCTAAGCATATTTTCCAGCACGAGGAAAAAACGAGTCTATGATACTGTGCTTTGACTTACTTTGATTCTAGCACAGAAAATACAAGAGACATCTATATCTGTCCCTTCTTGATAGACAAACTTAATTAACCTTTGCTATTCTGTTCCAACCTATTCTTTTAGACAAAGGCAGTGACCCATAAACAATATGTTACCATCAGAATCTCAACTGCGGTGACACCTAGAGATATAGCCCTATCAGCACTATCGGAAAATAAACCGCTTAGATTAGCTCCTCCAAGAAATATGGATTGCATTCATGTCACACATGAGCTGTCAGAAACATTAGGATACTTTTAGCATAAATCTGTAGTGTGAAGGGTATGTTATGAATACAGTATATAATACACTGCTTACATATAAAATTGGGATTGTGTCAGGTGACTTGCACGATGTGTGTATATTTATATAAATATTGCACATTTTACACCTATTTGTGGAGAATTAAACTGCACATTTTGCTAAGAAGGCCAGGCTTATTGGAGGAAAAACCACGCCAGAAACCAGAAACAGGTGGTGGAAGTTGAGAAGAGCAATCTTTTTTACTAGCAAGCAGCTATTCTTAAGAGTTCAAACTGCTTGCTGCCCTACCACAGCCACACTTGCCTGGATTTAGTAAAAGACAGTTTTATATGTTTGCTACTTTTAAATAAATCCTTAATACCCAGATTCCTACATCAGCAATGCTCAATATTTCATTTCCAAATGGCAAATGTAATTCCCATATCAGAAAATGAGTTAAAATTTCTCAGTCTGACTTTCACTAATGCTGATTTTAGGTTTTTGCTCTAAACTGGTTTAAGGAAAGAATTAAAAAGTTGAGGTTTTGGAAGTGAGATTACTGGTTTGCCAAGCTGCATTAAAAAAAAAAAGAAGAAAGAGCATGAAACAGGAATTACACGAAATTCTGAGATTTGTCCAAACCTCCTGGTCAGCCTTAACCTTTCTCCAAAGCAGGATCCCTGGAGTTACTAGAGTAAGAAAGAAAACTCAGCCACTGGTGTCCAGGTGTGGGGGCACACTCTGCACCTTGAAGATTTTTAATGGTACAGTTGTAGGAACCAGAAGAGCTTTAACGCTTTTTGGGGAGGACACAACCCACAAGGATCTGGATTATCCCTATGCTTGGATCACACACCAGCAGTTTCATTGCCAGCTCGGAGAATTAAACGTGTTTAGATACAGACATACCCATCCAGGTTTTACTTTTTGTTGTGGTAGAAAAGACTGGAGTCACCCCATCATTTTCCAGCCGCTGTCCCTAAGTGGGTCGCAGTGAGACCAGTTTCAGAAGCACCAACTTCCACTGTATACCAACATGCTCTGACTGGCAGTACTGATGTTGGTGAACTCATTTAACTGTTAATTGGATTGAATGCACATAAATTCCCGTTGTAATGAACAATTACAAGAGCTTCAAGGGAGGGTCCAGATGCTCACACAGAACTGGACTGAAAGGAGATGCACAGTAACCAGCACATCTGCTACATTTCCTCTCCGACCTAAGCTTGCCTTTTCTTCATGTGCAACACCAGACATACCTGACTCTCTGCCTTAGAGCTGGCAAAAGCAGCAAAATGAAAATGACTGAAGTGGTCTCGACCAAAACTATCATCCTCATTATGCTTATCAAGTCATGACGGATACAACTTCAGGGATAATTATAAACAAATGAACAAAACCTACACAGAAATATCTAAAAAACCTGCACCTCTATGTATCCACTCAAGCACGCAAGCCTCTGCAAAGAACAAAGACTAATGAAATCTGACATTAATCTACATTAAAGATTCAGTGATTCAGTTTATTTGCCAAGGCTCAATGATGCATTAATCCTGATCCCATCCCACACACACTCACATGTTTCCTCCCTGGCTCTTCTCCCTTGCTCCCTAAATTCTGAAACAGCAGACAGCTGGGCTGCTCAAGGCCTTGTTATCTGACTTTAAGCATGGAATTCTCCTTGTGTGGTTACAGTTATTCCAGGACAAGCAAGCCTCCATCAATAGGGCCTGGAAAAGGCAGAGGTCTTGTCTACAGTGCTTAAGCTAGGATACCTTCCAGCCACACGGGTGGCTTATACCAGCAAAGAAACCCTCCTGCGGGCTCATGGCTTAGCAAGCTGCCCTGATTTGGTCACAGCAGGTGTTGGACAGCTATCATTTTGGTAAAGAAGCACAAATCAAAAACCTTGATCAAAATAGTTATAGCACTACCAGTCACATGAGCAGACTCACTTGTACTGGAAAACTCCGTTAAGAAAGCTTGTGCATGTAAAAAATAAACCCAGGCAGTACAGGCAGTCCAGCAAAAACCCCTGTGTAGATACAGCTACGTGCTTCCCCTGGAGAGAATCAGCCTGCGTAGGATTGCCAGAAAAAAACCCTGAAGGTGTAAGCAAGGTCTGATCCCCCTTTGTGGATCATGCTTTGAAAATCTCCTGTAACTCCTTACCATGCTTGACAGAGAAACTAATTCATCCTTTTCCATTTAACACTGTATTTCTGCGATCTTCCCTTTCTGGTTACGTTCCATGCACAGAATCAATATTTGTATCATGTGCAGAAGAGAGCTTTTTTCACTTATAACAAAGCATCTTCAGGTTTTTTACAATCTTGGCATTACTGCACCCACTGCCGTCAAGCATTATCCTGCCTAGTTCTCACTGTAAAACTTTTTATGATTATTTGTGCAACGTTACGCTGTCATAACAGTATACAAACCCCACTATTGGTAACTCTTCCAGCAATAACAATTCTTCTTGCAGATCAGCCTCTGAGAAACAGCTTGTAAGTTACACGACCCTGACCTTGAACTACACTCTGCCCTACTTCACAGGAGAGGTGGGTTCTGGTTTTAGGCTATTTAGAAGATGAGGAGATGTCACTTCTGCAGGCAGAAAGCATTACTTCTAGTCTCCCTCCACAGACATCTCACCAGAACAGCACTGAGAGATCCCAAAAGGTTTGGCTGGGAGAAATTAAAACCTTAGGTGAAGTGAATCACTAAATTCACATGGAGGTGAATGGAGCCATGCGATACATCCCACAAGGTGGGAATGAACACCCAGCACTTGGAGCCTGCTGGTGGAAGGAAAACAGTCCTTTTTGACAACAACCACCTCTTTTTTCCTTAATCACCTCTTCAGCATCTTACTAAACTGAGTGGCACTTAAGCAGAAGTTAGTTACAGATTCTGCAGGGCCCCAAGAGAAAAATGCACGGAAAACACACTTCTGCATTTGTTTCTTTACGGGGTGTCAAAGGTCCCATGAGAAACAGGCAATCACGCAGTGGCAGAATGGACCCTCTAGGCCAAGTCTTCTTACACATACAGTCTAGTTTCAAATGACAGTTCATGACAACAGAACCAAGAAGACACCAGCTTCACTCCAAGGTTTAACATATTTTAACATACCGTCATGTATCTCTTCCTCAAATACTATGCACTAGGATAGTCAATACCTGTAATTTACTTTCCTTTTTTCCAAGAAAATAAAATCACAGAAGTTTCTACTGGCTGGAGGAATGGTGAAGTGTGGGACTAGCATCCTGCAAGAACATTTTTTCCACAAGACAAATGTTGCTGCCCCTCATTTGTGTTGTGATGGTGTCTCGAAGCATCAGCTCTGCTGTAGGCTCTTACAAGCTAGGTACTGCAAAAGCTTCCGAAGAAGTAATTTTTTATCTGAAATACTCTGCTATGACGTGCCAGGTTAACCCAATCAACCAAAATGAAAAAGCTAAAAAAGCACTGGCACCTCACCTCATTGCCACACACAGAATCCTATCCCCAGCTTGCCTTGTCTAATTCTGCCCTGGTCTGGTGATCAAATTCAGCAGTTAGAGAGGATGCTATCAACTAACCTAACTGGAAAGGCACACCTCCATGTATTTTAAGGTGATTGTGGTGAAGCCTATCAACACACTGAGAGAAGAAAGCTCTCTTAAAATTCATGGGCCTGCCAGATGTTGCCCCGGGGGCCCCCCACATTTTCAGAAGGACCTTTCCATGAAAAAAGCATCTAATAATAGGAAAGCCTCACTGAAGCTGATATGGACTGCTACAGTAATTGTAATTACCCTGGTCTTAGTTCCAGCTCCTGGGTGTCAGAAGTTGAAACACCCATTCAGAGTTGGTCCCTGTGCCAGAATTGCTAGAGGAAATCTGTCAGCAAAGGGGATGACCCATCTGCTCTCTTCAGAAAGGAGGTTTTGGTGGACATATAATCTTCCGCTGTTGAGTGGTTTCAAAATAGAGCCTTTGCAGCAGGCAGGCTGCCCTCTCCTGATGCTCTACAGAAGAGATCTCCTGCCCTTGGACAAGGGACGCAAGTGTATGCAGACTTAGAGAGTGCAGCCTCCTGAATTAAATCTCAGACAGAAAAGCACCACTGCAGCCCAAGACCAAACAGCCTCAGGGTAACGGAAATGGCTCCACTTACTTTGCCAAGAATCCCCTGCCTTGGCAAATCTCCCCTTCTTCCAGTCTCCAACCAGTACTGAGATGGAAGCTACAATTATCAAGTCCCAGAATGAGAGGGCTTGGCAGGCTTTATACCCTAATTAATGAAGTACACAGAGCTTTGTTGCGAACCACTTAGGCACAGCCTGTAACATAAGCTACCCCAGTCACAATTGCAAGGCCTGGAGCTGACACTATCAGAACACACCATCAGCAACACACCATGTCACATTCAACTGACTGCCACCAACCCACTGCACAACAGCATGGTCTCCTGGGTCACTTCAGCACCTTGGATGTGAAAGACAGAAGAGAAAAGAACAGGTTCTCAAAGAACAAAGCCACTCTGAAATCACACCTGAAGCTCCCAGGATGCCACGTATGGTAGTTTGGGCTCTTTTTCCAGAAAACAGTCCATAGCCTACCATGACGTAAATCAGAAGACAAAATCAAGTGGGTGTCCTTTATCTGTGCTTGCAGCAACCTACCTATACCTGTATCATTGCTTCCATTGTGCTGCATCATAATCACGCATTTTGGCTAACTTTCCTAATACGGGTCCTAATCCCACCCTGGAATTTGATTCTGGTTTTGCACTGCCACGAAACCAGCAAACAGGAGGTCAGAGTCAGGCCCAAGAAACAGCTTATTGTCCACCTCACCCTTCCGCGTAACGCCTCTGTAACATCATACCTGCCACTGTTTTCCCAACTGGTTTGGCATGTATGCTGCTGGGAGGCTTCGAAGGTTGTTCTTCATGGCCGACCCTACAATCATACCCGCTGTCTCACTTGAGGAAGGCTCACTGGCCACTGCCATTTGGTACTGGGAGTAGTTGTACAGGTTGTTACAGTAAGGATACAGGGGCGGCTGGTAAAAACTGCTGTAGTAGGTGGAGTCCACAACCAAATCAGACGTGCTCTCCAAGTGCCCTCTGCTGGGGACAGAAGGGATGTCCTGAATGAGCATCTGTCCCTCTGGAAAAGAAGAAAACAAGCCATTATGAAACAAGAGGCTCCATGAAGACCATTACCTTTCACCTTCTGATGAGCTACTACTTCTCCTGAAGGCTGGACTGAAGGTAATGAAGAGGAAGAGATGGGAGCTGAAGGGGAAACACAGCTGGAGGTTGGGTGGCAACTCAAGTGGACAAGGTATGCTCAAAGCTCAAAACCACCTACAGACACTGCAGACTGCAAAACAAAGAGTCAAAACCAACTGCAGGTTAAGACAGTGCTCTGAGTCCTCAAGCAGCATCAGTTGATCTGATGATGAACTACACCACCTAAGTATGTGGCCTGCTATTATTTTTAAATTAAATTAAAACAGTGTGCCGAGTTTCTCTTAGCCTCTTGGAAGCAGAAAGGCTCTAGCTACAGGGTGACACCATTATCCTGCGGTGAGAAAACACTTTCTGAGCATGCCTCTAGAAGGGGCAAAGAGTCACAAGGCCACGAGGAAGCTGCAGTATAGAAAGCACTGCATGATCTGCCAAGGTGTCTCAGGTGCTAACTCTGAGCAGGGAGACCCTCAATCCCTGCCCAACCTCTGAACTCAAATTATTTAGTACATGTTTACCTACAAAACCACAGAGTAGAACAAGCTCCTACACCACTGGCAGAAAAGGAGGAGGAGTGGACTGTTTGCAATTTGCTGTCTGCACTCTTGGGTGCCTCCAGACCAGCGGCCAGCCGGCTGCGCTCCCCGCGGGCTGCCCCCCCAAAGGTCTGCCTCCCCTGTCACTCCTGAAGACGGAGGGCTTCTCAGAGGCTGTTTTAGAGTCCTGTTTTCCTCACTCCAGTGTTAACCGGTGCCTTGAGATACTTGCAGGGATGAAAAAGGACGGTGCTTGTTGGTAAGGTTTCACAGCCAAGCTCTGACACACTGCACCAGCTACCCGGCTGAGCCAGATGCAGCAAAACACCACCACAACCTTAGAAAGTCTAACCACACAGTGAATATACATTTACATATCAAACAAGGGAGCAACTGTAAACCCCGCATGGTTCTGACTTGTGTCCCTGTAACCCTTTGCCCTGCACCAACCCTGATGGTGTTTGCAGCGCAATGGTCCCTTCTGCAAGACGCTCCTGTTCTTCCCATGACGTTGTCTCACTCCACTGTGGAAGAGAAAAGGATGTGGCTTAAAGCACACTGATGAGCTCCCAAGGGATAACAGGATGGAGATGAAGCAGCATGGACAACAGGCACGTATGAAGTAACAACTCAAAGAGAGATGTCAGACAGGTGTTACCTAGTTTGTTTCATGCCTTTCTCTTGGTGTATCTGTACCTTGGTTACTCACCCGCAAAATGAAGACGGTGGCATTCACCAGCCTCTTAAGAGTCATGGCAACACCTTCCACTGTACTGTGTATTAGCAGCACACTAGATCCAATGATCGGTTTTACCAATTATTGCCATTTACAATGCAATTCTGTTTCACTTTGTCAGCTGTAATGAAAGCTCTCTGCAGTCATGGCTAGTCTCCTTACAGGTCACTAAATTATCCAGTGCCTCTACTCAGCTCTTCCTGACATTTTGTTGACATCAATGAACTGTACCCATTTATTAGCAAACACAACATTTTATGACTCCTGCATCTGATTTTTCTTCCCCTCCACTCTATGCGAGCAAGAACCTATCCAGCTGGCCTTTTTCATTGGGAGTACCTCAAATTTGTGCACAGAACAGAGGAGTCTGCAATGCCGCAAAAGGCCGTCCACAGTTTTTGCGCTTTCATATTTTAATGAAATGTTAATATTGCTATTATTCTGCTTCGGACAGGCCTCTCTTCAAAGTCCTTTTGTCCGTGCCCTTGACAAAATCAGAACTTAGGCCACTGGCACTGAAAAGCCAACAATTCTGTTAAATCACAGCACGAGCCTGACTCCCCTCCCCAAACTGAGCTCCTGAATAATGCTGCAGCCCAATTATTCTGCTTTTCATGCTGAAAATTAGAAGCCAAAAGCAAAATCCTGCAACACGTTCCCTGCTGGGATACAGATTTCACATGAGACAGAGATATGCAAGGCAGCCAGCCGCTTAACTTCTGGCAGGGCTATGCTATGCTGCACAGATGTGCAATTTCTTCTGAAACCTCTGCAGTGTCTTTCCACTTGCAGTGCATCGTAAGAAGGGATAGTACTTTCTGCTAAGAATACTAGTGCCAGGAAGATGGGGCCTCTTTCTACCCATACAGGAAAGGTGAGCCACCCTAAGATGTCAGCAGCTACAAGGAAAGAGGGGAGAAAGTAGCAGGCTTTGCTGCAACTTCTGCAAAGGTCTCATGCACTACACTTCCTAAAATGGGATGGGCTAGACTAGAAGAGCAACCTGGTGGCAGTCATCCCCCAAATCGTACAAGCATCCTTGATGTCTCTATTATGTTCAGGTGGCTGGTAGTGCTACAGCTCCTTCCTGAAGACAGTGGTGGCAGTCTTCTGCTGCATTAAGTAGGAGAAAAAACATGCTTTTTGCTCCTTCTTCTCTCTTTCTACCTCCTGTCTTTAGCTGGGGCTACCACCATTTGCCACCAGAGGTGTAAAACGGTTGACTCACACTTTTTCCTTTGCCTAGCTGCACATCATCTGCCAGTGGTTCAGTGCTCAGGGCTGTTACGAATCTACCAGAACAGTCCTCTGCTTTCCTCCTGCTGTCCCTCTGCTCCCCAATAGCCCCTACAGTACTTTCAGCTGCCCTCTTAAGACTCATGTCAAGCCAGTCACCTGGTGATTCACCCACCCATGCACCCACACACATAAATCCCCAGACACCACCAGCCCTGACAACCCTTCTGAGCTACAGCTGCACCACACGGATGGGCCCCAGTGGATTAGCAGAAAAAGCAGGAGCCATGGGAAAGGGGACAGTTTGAGTGAACAGACAGACACACTCAACTCTGTACAGAACTAGGATTCCTGCGACGGCTCTGGAAAGATGGCCCATAGTGTTAATTTTCGCTAAATCCCAAGCCACATCATGCTGCTGAAGATGGAAGGGACTGGCAACATCTGGCAAAGACCAGGAGAAACCTGGCACATGCTTCATCTCACACTTTCTCATGAATTTAGGAGATGAGTTTTTCTTTGATGTCACGCGTTGGGACAAGTCTGTTTTTTTCTGTAGCATCTGGAGGTGATTCAATGCTTCACCTGGGGGAAGGGAGACATCTCATACAAGACATAGCTCCATGCCATCCGCACTGTGGGCAGATGTCGGGTCAGAACAGGTCAAAGCATCCCAGGGGTTACTCTAAACTCCTCACACTCTTGAACCAGACAGCTTGAGGGAAGGATGCCTCTGGAGAGCTGAGTTCTTGCTGGTCTTCAGCAAAATGCTGGCATGCATGGGGTCAAGGGCAGGTCCCCAGTCCAGCTCTATGCTCTTCCCCTATGCAGCCTGGCTGAATCATGCATCTCCTACTACTAATGCATACATCATACATATACAATACATATAGAACATGCACAACTGTAAGTACATTAAGGGGAAAGAGTTTGGCTATTAATAGAGAAAGCCCTTAAAGTCTTGACTTTTTCCTGGGTAATGAAAGCTGAGGAAGAAAAGCAGGTCAGAGCAGCCAGCACCTACATGGGGTACCTTCAAAGAAGTGCTAAGCATCAAGGTGGAGCAGAATTAAAGGCCAAAGAACCCTCCTAAACCATCTTAGGGGTAAAACATGGCACTCGGAGAACTGTCCAGAGAAGATTTCATATTTATCAAATGCCCAGGGAGTTTTTGCCCTATCTACGCCGGTTCTCTCCAGCTGAAGTTGGCTAGCCAGCTGGTGGGCAAACACACTGCTGCTGGGCTGCAGCATCCTCAGACATGGATACCATTTGCAGAATAGGGCAGACCTATTGGAACCAATGGCTGTAACTAAACTTTAACCAACTGGGGTTCCTCTGGTTGGTCTTTGGCCTGTACCTGTAATTCCTGACTCCTGCCTACAGGCTGAACCTTCCCACAGCCTCGCCTCCAGTTGCTCAGCCAGCAAGGTGCCCTCCTCAAGTGAGGCTGTCAGTCCGTGGCTGCATTTTCCATGAGCAAGGAGAGAATAACAAGGTTAAGAAAGCAGCTTTCAGCTGTTGGTTTTGTTGTTTGTTTTTTTTTTTTTTTTCCCAAATGTAATTGAACACAGCTGAATGGCTCTGCTGGCAAGGAGAGGGTCCTCCCCTGCCTCAGAGCTTGCCGCATTACAACACCTGCACATGAGGGACAGCCCTGAGGTTCATTGCTCTAAGGGGAGCAATTTTCGAGAAGAATTAAGCTCTCAACAAGGCAACTGCTGCTCCGCCGTCAGACTCCCACTCTGCCCCTCCACCTGCCCTTTAAAACAAGAGGGTTGCTGCAGGAGCTGGGCTCCTGCCTCGGCTGTCTTCACCCTTTACATGGGAAAACTGGGAAGGGCTCCTGGGTCTTTCCTCTGCCACTAGCCACAAAAGTTAATGTTTTGCAAGCTGCAAACATGACACAATTAAAAATATGGGACTGAACCTGTACAAGAAGGAGCACAAATTAAAACAGCAAACTAAAAAAAGGAGCATTTAAAATTCTCGCTGGTTTTGGAACACCAAATCTACAACGAAGGGCTGTCAAGGGGCTGTCCATGTGTGAGCAATGCTCTTGCACTGAGACAACAGTATCCCTTCATGCAGTTGTGCCCTTGGAGCTGGATCTCCAAGCTCTTCTCTATGTCTTTACTAATTTCTGTAGAGAACCGATGCTACTTTTTTTGCACTATGTACACAGTGTGAAATATGGCCCACTCTTTCATAGAAGATCAATATGATGCACGATAAATACTGTTATTGATCTTGCTGTGTTGTAGACGACTCTCCAGCTCTATGGCATATTAATAGTAGTTAACCAGTAATTCATTTCAGGATGGCTGGGATTTTCTTTTAAGGAAGGTGAGCTCTTGGGGTCAGTTACAGATATGGGTCTTAAGACATTCAGTAACCTATGAAGGGGCTCCTGCCTTCACTTAGCAGAGCATGGTGAAAAACAATGGTCCAGTTCTCAGTTAATGTAAACCAGTCTCAGACCATTTACTTCAATAAAGCTATGGCGATTTACACGAATCACGGATATGCATGGCAAAATCAACGCAGAAGCCAGTATATAGATCATTCTTTCCCTTCTTACTTTTTGGGAGGAGAGAAGTGAAATGTCAGGGAATTTACAGGAATTTCTATCATCATCTCTGTCTCACAGATGCAAATGTGTTTTTAAGCATACACACCAAGAAATGAAAACACTGAAGTTCTGTCTGTAACATTCACTCATTCTGTACATAAGCATGGAATATTTTTTATTCCTACCAGTACTGTTAAGGGCCAGTTATACATCTTATTATACACTGATAATAGTATTTTAAACATGCCTGGGCAAGCCTCGGATGCTGAGGTCAAATGGCACAGAGTCCATGCTTTAGGCTTTCTCAGCATCTAAAACAGGGTGGTAGCACCAAACTGCCTACTGGGGATGGTTACTGGACCACACTCATGAATCTGGGGGAGAATATTAGTCAGCTTGGAATGGACACACACCAGGAACTGTTTTAAAAATCAGGACAGCACATACAGTCACATTCCAATGTCTGGGAGCATGCAGTGGCGTGGTTCAATTTACTGATGTGGCCATCACAGCTGATTAGTCTCCATCTGACTGTGTATTTCAGAAAAGGGATTCTGTATATGCAGTGTGGCAATTAAGAGAATTTCACTGCCCACATTTATTGACATGAGTTCTTATATACACCTATGGTTAGCAGTTTTTACTTCTTCTGTACCTACAAAGACTCTACACATACGCAGACAGGCTGCTGAAAATACAGAAGAAACATGACTACTCAAGTAACACATTTACTCAAGGAGCAGGAAGGCATAGCCACTGCCCAGTGAGCAGAGTTCAGCTTCTGGTAGCTCACATTTCCTGTAGTTTTCAGTTCAGAGTGACTGTTTTCATCACGGCAGCGTTAGTATCTTCCCGCAAGGCAGCCTCTGCAGCAGGAGACAGCTCTGCCATTAAAACGCCAAAAATTATTTGTTCAGTCAGGAAACACTTGCCTTCAGACCTCAGAAGAGTCTTGGATCCACACCTGAACAACTTCCCTTGCTTGGTATATAAAGCATCAGTATAGTCCTATTAACTGGTTTGGCAATTGTAAGTCTTGCAACACATTAGCTCAATTCATAACTGGCTTTGAGGTCGGACAGTAGCCTTGAGTGAGGCCCGTGTGAAATCACTCCCCAACACCATAATCAGAAACGCTGGAACAATATGTTTCTCCCACCAGGCAATCATGACAGAGCTATTTCAGATGTCAAAGAAAGCTGGCACCATTACTTACTTTCTGCTGAGACACTCTGTCTCCCGAGGAACAAAACCCACACGCTCGCTCTGCCTCTGAGAGGAGTCTTGCTGTTCCCTTCCCATCAGAAGTTGCGGATTACCTTTGGTTCCAGCGCTGAACTTCTAGCTTGCTATAAAGTTAATGTGCTAGACAACGTTTATTCCAGGCAAGGCTGTGGGGCTGTGTATTTTCTGCCACCCCCCAAAAAAGGCCATTATCTGTAATTACCCATTACCATGCATAATTATTTCTTCTATTCTGGTCTATGGCCCCCAGGACTTTATGCTGTTACAGCTCACTGCATTATCTTATCAAATTTGTTAAGGAAGCTTTTTTGACCTTTTGAGCACTTGTCACAGCACATACAAAAGCTGGCAGTAAATTGTCTAAGCATGTAGCGTGTGATTTATTATTTGTACCCTGCATAGTGATACCATACAAAATATTACACACTCACACCTTCCCTATTCCCACTCCCTGCTTCAGCTAAAATAAGAAGAGGAAAGGAAAACTCTTTAGTAAGAGAAGGAAGGGAACGGGAAGAGGCTGGAGTCTCTCAACGGGAATTTGAGGAACGCAACAGCAACACACAGCTAAGCCTGAACATCAGGCTTTGGAGAAGGCCCCAGCTGCTCTCCTCTCCAGTGCCACCTTTTCTCTTTCTTCTATCCCTCCCCAGAGTCTGATTCCACTGTTTTGGCTTCTTTTCACACCTGTGTAACTCTGCTGAGCCCTACTCCTTCACACAGCAGCTCATTTACTGCTCCTTCAGCAAGCAGAGAGGGGTCTTTAAACACCATCCCTCCCCCACCCACCCCACAATTTACAGCTTCTGTCAATGCAGTACAGGTTCCTAGGAGACAAATTTGGTCCAATATGAGATTCACAGGGATTGTCCTTTATGGACATTGGCATGAGTGCGTGGGGGACCAGGTTTTCGTCTCCACTGCTCTCAAAGCTCTCCCAGGGAAGGACCAGACACTGGCTGGCATCCCAGTACGACTGGCTTCGGCTGTCAGTCTCACCGCACTGTGAGTCCACACACTACATCCCTCTTCTTTGTAAGGACACTGGAATCCGACCCTACAGAGAAGCAGGGCTCTCAAGGAGACAAGGGAGCAGACACCCTCCATCCTGATTTTTGTCTTCCCCTCAGTCCTCTTTTTACCAATATACTCCAGAGGGTGCTTTATCTTAAAATCTCTCAGGTGCACACTATAAATCACTGTAGCACAAGGTATGCAGAATCAGGCCTTTCAGATCTGCCAGTGAAAGCCTTCTCCCTAAAAGCAGAGTGAAGAAACAGGTATCCTGTCCTGGAGCCCATTTTCTGAGACGCATGGGCCTGTCCTACTCTCATTCACTTATGGGAAACCACCTCTGTGGTCCTCCCAATTGTTTTGACTGGGAAGCTTTTGAGGAAAGCATGTTTCCTCCTACCTTCCCCAATTTCCAACAGTGCTACAACCCCATCTCAAGCTCCAACGCCAAATCCAGCAGTTCTTTTTCCTCCTTGTTTGGGATTGCCTACCCAAACAGCCCTGGATGCCCAGCTGTGCTCCAACTAACATCTATTAGAGGGAGAGGTCAAAAAATCGATTATCAGCTGTATCAGACGCGTGGGCTAAAAGCAGTTGTGACTCCAAGCTAAACAGAATAAATCATAGCCAAACTAGCTTATTGCCACCGCTGACCGTAGGTACCTGTCCAACTGCACCCAGGGAACACAGCTGCTCAGCAGAGATACACCTTTCTTCTCAAAACAGAAACACACTTTTCAAAAAAAAGAAAAAGAAAAAAGAAAAAATGGACGGTCCAACAACTCTGAGCCTCTTGCAGGTGTCTGGCCTCTTCCCCGGAGCTGAAGTGCACAGGGAGTGATCTACCCTACCTCCTTTTCACCACTGTGCCTGGCCCAGGCACTTGTCACCTGCCACCTCCTACCACGCTTTCCACCTCCTCCCACTGCTCCAAGACAAAAGAGCCAGGTACTGCGCCTTCCCTGCAGTGGCTCTCTGACAGCTCGGGCAGGGTCAGGGGGTCCCCGCAACACCCCTCACCAGATGAAGGAGCTGGACCGCAAGTTCAGCCAGCCTTTTCGGCAAGGAGAGGGCATCATGGCGGCAGTGCCATGATATGGCTTTATCCACAAAGATGTCACCAGTTGCGCTCTTATGCTTCTCAAGGTTTGCCTGACTGCCAGAACAATAGTCATTTTGACCCAGAAAGAATGAGTATTACTTTTTTCTTCCCTCCAGGAGTAACACTGCAGTTGTCATTTTAGCAAAGTGGAATAAGCTTTTCCAGTTCCACCTATAAAGGGCTAAACCAGTCCTAAGCAGGACAGTACATCTTACCAAGAATGACACTTGCCAGAAAGAGGGACTCCAGGATAAGAGTCAAGCAGCAAGGACAGCACATTTCACAGGAATCTGGGAGAACCTAGAATTAAGACTGTTATCATCTTGCTTGAGTCCCGCAGTGGATGCACCCAACACATAAGCTTTTTCTGGGATTCTGCATCCACATGATGCTTCTGTTCATGATGTCAAAACCCATCCCATGAAACGACACAGAAAACTTCAACTTCAGCTGGTCTAGCCTGGCAAAGGCACAAGCAATTTGGAACAATTATATGGGGATTAATTAAATCTTAGATGAGTGGGTCACTAGAGGGCAAAATAAACTGCTGTCTCTCTCCTCAGGACATAGAATCACAGAATCGTCTAGGTTGGAAAAGACCTTTAAGATCATCAAGTCCAACCATTAACCTAGCACTGCCATCCCACCACTAAACCATGTCCCTAAGCACCTCATCTACCCGTCTTTTAAATACCTCCAGGGACACGGGCTCGACCACCTCCCTGGGCAGCCCATTCCAGAGCCTGACAACCCTTTGTGTGAAGAAATTTTTCCTAATGTCTAACCTAAACCTGCCCTGGTGCAACTTCAGACCATTTCCCCTCGTCCTATCACCTGTTACCAGGGAGAAGATACCAACCGCCACCATGCTACAGCCTCCTTTCAGGTGGTTGTAGATGGTGACAAGGTCTCCCCTCAGCCTCCGCTTCTTCAGGCTGAACAACCCCAGTTTCCTCAGCCACTCCTCATAAGACTTGTGCTCCAGACCCCTCACCAGCTTTGTGGCTCTCCTCTGGACATGTTCCAGCAATGCAACGTCTTTCTTGTAGGGAGAGGCCCAAAACCGAACACAGTATTTGATGTGAGACCTCACCAGTGCCGAGTACAGGGGCACGATCACTTCCCTACTCCTGCTGGCCACACTATTCCTGATACAAGCCAGGATGCCATTGGCCTTCATGGCCACCTGGGCACACTGCTGGCTCATATTCAGCTGGCTGTCAACCAGTACCTCCAGGTCTTTTTCTGCCAGGCAGCTCTCCAGCCACTCTCCCCCAAGCCTGTTACATTGCATGGGGTTGTTGAGACCAAAGTGCAGGACCCGGCACTTGGCCTTGTTGATCCTCATACAGCTGGCCTCAGCCCATCAATCCAGCCTGTCCAGGTCCCTCTGCAGAACCCTCCTCCCCTCCAGCAGATCAACACTCCCACCCAACTTGGTGTCATCGGCAAACTTACTTAGGGTGCACTCAATCCCCTCATCCAGGTCATTGATAAAGATATTAAGCAAGACCGGCCCTAGAACTGAGCCCTGGGGGACACCACTCGTGACCGGCTGCCAATTGGATTTAACTCCATTCACCACAACTCTCTGGGCTCAGCCATCCAGACAGTGTTTTACCCAGCAAAGAGTACACCCGTCTAGGCCATGAACCGCCAGCTTCTCTGGAAGAATGCTGTGGGAGACTGTGTCAAAGGCTTTGCTGAAGTCCAGGCAGACAACATCCACAGCCTTTCCCTCATCTACCAGGTGGGTCACCTGGTCACAGAAGGAAATCAGGTTGCCTTTCATGAACCCATGCTGGCTGGGCCTGACCCCCTGATTGTCCCCCATGTGCTTGGTGAGCACACTCAAGATTAAATGCTCCATAATCTTCCCCGGTACTGAGGTCAGGCTGACAGGTCTGTAGTTCCCCGGATCCTCCTTCCGGCCCTTCTTGAAGATAGGCATCACATTTGCCAACCTCCCCTGTTATCCAGGACTGCTGATAAATGATTGAGAGTGGCTTGGTAAGCTCCTCTGCAAGCTCCTTCAGCACTCTTGGCTGGATCCCATCCTGCACCATAGACATGTGGATGTCCAGGTGGCATAGCAGGTCAAAAACTGCTTCCTCCTGGATTACAGGGAGTATGTTCCACTCACCGTCCCCATCTTCCAGCTTGGGGGGTGGAGTACCCTGGGGATACTTGTCGAGTCATTAAAGACTGAGGCAAAGAAGACATGAAGTATCTAAGCCTTTTCCTCATCCTTAGTGGCAATGTTCCCCCTTGCATGCACTAGAGGATGGAGGTTCTCCCTGGCTCTTTTTGCTGTTAACATATTTATAAAAACTTTTCTTATTATCTCTTACAACAGTGGCCAGGTTGAGTTCCGGCTGGGCTTTTGCCTTTCTAATTTCTTCTCTGCATGACCTGACAAGATCCCTGTACTCTTGGGTTGCCTGCTCCTTCTTCCAGAGCTGGTAAGCTCTCCTTTTTTTCCCCCGAGTCTCAGTAAAAGATTTCTGTTCAGCCAGGCCGGTCGTCTTCCCCGCCGATTTGTCTTATGGCACATGGGGACAGCCTGCTCCTGTGCCTTTAAGACTCCTTCCTTGAAGAACGTGCAGCCTTCCTGGACCCCTTTGCCCTTCAGGACTGTCTCCCAAGGGACTCTCCCAACCAGTGTTCTGAACAGGCCAAAGTCTGCCCTCCGGAAGTCCAAGGTGGCGGTTTTGCTGACCCCCTTCCTTACCACACCAAAAATCGAAAACTCTACCATTTCATGATCACCAAGGCCAAGACAACCTCCGACCACCACCTCTTCCACCAGTCCTTCTCTGTTAGTGAACAGGAGGTCAAGCAGGACATCTCCCCTGGTAGGCTCGCTTACGAGCTGTGTCAGGAAGTGATCTTCCACACACTGCAGGAACCTTCTGGACTGTTTCCTCTCTGCTGTGTTGTATTTCCAGCAGATGTCTGGTAAGTTGAAGTCCCCCACAAGAACAAGAGGTCGTGACTGAGACACTTCTGCCAGCTGCTCATAGAATACTTCGTCAATGTCCTCATCCTGGTCGGGTGGTCTGTAACAGACTCCCAACAGGATATCTTTTCTGTTGGCCTCCCCCCTTCATCCTCATCACAAGCATCAAGCTCTGTACAATCAAAACACTCCCTAACATACAGAGCCACCCCACCGCCTCTCCTTCCTTGCCTGTCCCTTCTGAAGAGTTTGTAGCCATCCATTGCAGCACTCCAGTTATGGGAGGCATCCCACCACGTTTCTGTGATGGCTACTACATCATAGCCATCCTGCTGCACAATGGCTTCCAGCTCCTCCTGTTTGTTGCCCATGCTGCGTGCATTAGTGTAGATGCACTTGAGCTGGGCTATCGGTTTCACCCCCAGCAATGGGTGACACCCCCAGGCTCCTCCCTAGTGAGCCTGGTTATATCTCCTCCCCCACTCAGGACTAGCTTAAAGCCCTCTCAATGAGCCCCACCAGCTCCTGAGCGAGGATCCTTTTCCCCCTCTGAGAGAGCTGAGCACCATCAGTTGTCAACAGGCCCGGTGCCGTGTAAACCTCCCCATGATCAAAGAACCCCAAGCCCCTCTGATGCACCAGCCTTTGAGCCACGCGTTAACCAGTCTAGTTTTCCTGTTCCTTTCCGTGTTCCTCCCTGCCACTAATGGGATCGAGGAGAACACTACCTGCGCTCCTGATCCTTCAACCATTTTTCCCAGTGCCCTGAAGCCCCTTTTGATCGATTTGGGGCTTCTCTCTGGCATCTCCTCGCTGCCAGCCTGTACAATCAAAAGCAGATAGTAATCAGAGGGCCGTACCAGACCAGGGAGTCTCTTTGCAATGTCCCTGACCCGGGCCCCAGGGAGGCAGCAGACTTCCCACTGGGATGGCTCTGGTCGGCATATCGGCCCCTCTGTTCCCTTCAGAAGGGAATCGCCCACAACAATTACCTTCCTTTTTTTCTTAACAGAGGCCTGATAGGTAAGGGTGACCTACTCTCCCTAGCCAACCCCCTGGATGGACCTTCATCCCCATCCTCATTTGCCTGGCCCTCGAGTTCCAGAGCCCCACATCTGCTATGTAAGGGCAACTGGGAAGGTGAGGGAGGCCAGGAGGGGATTTACCCCCTGCCCTGAGCAGAGACCTGTTTCCATTCCCCACCATCTCTTGGGTCCCTAACTTCTGCTCGCTGGCAAGAGGGCAGGGGATCCTCTGCTACTTGTGGAGCCTCCATCTGCTGCCTTGGCCTGAGGGATGGTAGAACGCGGCTCCACCAGTCCATCTCATAGAATCATAGAATCATAGAATCATAGAATGTTTTGGGTTGGAAGGGACCTCTAGAGGTCATCGAGTCCAACCCCCCTGCAGTCGGCAGGGACACTGCTAACTAGATCAGGCTGCTCAGAGCCCCATCCAACCTGGCCTTGAATGTTTCCAGGGATGGGGCCTCCACTACCTCTCTGGGCAACCTGTTCCAGTGGTTTACCACCCTCACTGTAAAGAATTTTTTCCTTATATCTAGATATCTATATCTCCCTCTCACACTCCCTAATGCTCCTCAACCTTTCCACCTCCTCTTTCAGCTCTGCCACCAGGCAGAGCAGGTCATCCACCTGGTCACACCGGAGACAGCCACTGTCCCTAGCACCCCCCGGTGCGAGCTACAGGCTCAGGCACTCCCTGCAGCCGGAGACCTGGGCAGCCGCATGTTTCTCTTTGTGTGGGGACTCCGTCTGGGTCGCCACGTTCTTTCTGGCAACGGCTTTCGGGCGAGTGGCAACCATTGCTTGGCCCTCTCCTGGGATGTCGATGGCCGCTCACCGAGTGACCCTCGGAGCCAGGAGGGGGAACGCGCCCTGCCCGCACGCACTGCTGCCCAAACTGCCGCGCTGCGCCCCGCTCGCCCGCCCTGTTCCCGCACTGGGGCCGCTCGCGCTGCCTGGGGGCTGCTCTCGCACGCCAGGGGGCCAGGGGGCCAGCCCGCCGCCACGCCTGACCCCGGCCCCACTGAGCCGAGCTGCAGCGCCTCAGGAGCCCGCTCCTGCCCGCCCTGGGGGGGGCGGGGGTTGGGGTCCCCTCTCTCGCCCTCTGCTTTTTTGCCTTTTGCCACCGCGGTTTCTGCCGTGGTTTTGCTGCTTTAGGAAGGGGAAGGGTCCCTCGGTGCGATCCTCTGCTCCAGAGCCCTGTGCCTCAGTGGCTTCCATGTTTTCTGGTCTTTTAATCATTCCTGCATCTCCTGTCTGAGACCTTACAAGTTCAAGCCCAGGTGTGCTGGTTCAGACCATGGCTATGTCCCCACCACCAGCTATAAAGAAAAACCTAGGGAACAGTACAAATAGGGCAGACAAATGTGATACTTCCCTTGCCCTCTCTCCCAGCCTTCCATTGTTTTTTGGCTCAGTGATGTTCCTGAGCCTGGTGGGGTATGCTGACCAAGTAACTACCAACGATCTCCCTTCCAATATCTGTTGAAACCCCATGTTCCTGTACATACAAGGTCACCAGGAAAGAATTCCCACTAGTCTCACAGGCACCTTACCAGTTTTAGGCACAGAAGACACCGAGCCTCCTTTCCAGGTCTGTCTGAAAGGGCTGTACCAGTCCTTGGTCATCCTTTTCCACCAGGAACCACCAACATTCAGCACAGTATCCTCACAGCCACCAGCTCCTCCACACTGACAATATTTCTCAGGGAGAGACTCCTCCGTTTTTCAATTCTGGTATGGGTTGAAGTGGGTCTTCCTTGCACGTGACCACCCATCTTGCCAAGGCCTCCTGCTGTGTGCTTCTGTCTTCCCCACCACTTGCCAGGCCATGCACCTTTCCATCGCCTACCAAGACAGCCTGTGGCGATTCCAGGCTTGCTTCCAAGATACCCATGGGAAGATCACACAGCTTACAGCCAAGAGCCAGGTCCCTGTGAGAGTTCTCCAGAAACACCATCACATTAGATTCCCCACTCAGACCTACATTTTCAGGCTGATAGGATCATCCTTCTCAAAACCATGTAACACATACAATATTGACTTTCTGTCAATTCAGTTTCCTAATCAAGATGTCAGGGGATACAAAAATAAATGCTTTGCAGAATTTGATTGCATCAGTATGTCACTTTGTCAAGCAATTTTGTAATGATAAAAGATTACTAACTTGACAGAATCTTTTACCCATAAACTTCTGTTAATTCATGTTGTGTGAGCATCCTTTAACAGTTGCATTTCCGCTCCCTGCGCCCCCCCACCCCCACCCCGCACATTTCAGTCTGCTGTGGATGGTTCCACTACTTTCACAAAAACTGATGTCAGGCTGACAGATCTGTAGCCACCCATCCTACCGCACTTGCTTTTCTTAAACACTAGCATGACATCAGCTTTCTTCCAGGCCTTAGGAATTTCCCCAGTGTTAAAATACTTACTGGAAATCAGCATTAATGGACAGGGAGATCCTCAGCCAAGTTTTCTGTTGTTTTTTGGGGTTTGGTGGGGTTTTTTGTTTGTTTGTTTGGGTTTTTTTAAATACTGCATGCAAGTAATCCAATCCTGCTGATTTCAGTCACTGCTGGAAATGAAAGCAGAATGTCACCATCTCCATATACAGCAGTATCATCTGCCTTTCTTCAAAGCAAAGATCAGAAAAAATTGAGCATTTCTTCCTCTCGTCTACATGTAGCATTATTATCCCATAATGGGCCAAATGACACTGTCTGTGCATTCCTAAATACAACTTTAAAAACTCTCAAATATAATTTTTTTAGTTAATTTTAAGCTTAACAAAACCCAATATTTTTTTCAAAGGAAAATGTGATTTGGGAGAAAAAAACAAGGAGGGAGGAATCCCAGCCAGAAGACTGCAGCTTGGCACAATAAGTTTCTCAGTCATACACACAGCCCAATCCAGCTCCAGCTAAGAGGAGCTGAAATACCACCACTGATTTCAGTAGAACTGGAGAGGGCACATTTTGTTCACATTTAGCATACACTTAATAAAAATGATCTGCTGCAAACATTTGGCATGCAACTTAAAAATCTTCCTAATATGGCTGAAGAAATAAAACCTACAGAAAATAATTTTTATTTCCATACTTAAAGCAAGCTTCAGGCCCTCAATAAGATGTCTACAGCAGCAAATTCCACTTTCAACATCTGCGCTGACTAGAGCAGAGTAGTTGAACTTTCGACATAAGCTGGGGGACAATGCTTGATCTTCCCTTACTTGTACTTTTGGTCTTTATAATATAATATTCAAATCTCCATCGGCAAAAAAGAATGGCTTCAGTAAAGAAAAAGCACTCGAAGTCTTTGAACATGACTTTGAATCTGTGGAGATGCTAGGCATTATTTTAATGCTCCAGCATATGTTTGTTCACGCTGAACTGAGACAGCAGGATTATTTGCATACCTAAAATTATTAGCATTCATGACAGCTAACAGGATCAGGACCAATAAAATGAGGGCTTCAGAAAATTAGGAGTACGAGAAACAAGTGCCATTTCCAATCTTCAGTATAACAGCTGGGACTATGACTGCTATGTGTGCATATATATGTATACCTGTTATTATTCATCTTGAGATACCTGATTTGAGAAAGAAATTTACAAACATTTAACTTGTTGCAATCAGACATCCAACATGCTACTAAAGTGTGTAACAGGAGCAAAACTTAAAACCAACACCATTTTTTTAAAAAAAAAAGAGAGAGGAAGAAATTAAAAGAGAAAGGAAATTAGGAAAGAGAACTAGATTTCTAGACAGTGATGGAAAACAGCCCAGACACCTGCAGGTGCAAAGAAGCAAATTGAGAGGAGGAGAAAGAAACTTGGTGTGGATTAAACGTAAAGGGATTTAAGTCATTAACAAGAGATCAAAGAGAACATTAGAAGGGAGGGAAGGCTTTACAAGTGTCTGAGATAGGAGACCTTGGAGGAAATACGACCAGGATAAAATCATTATGGCTCACACTAAAAATAATAAAGGGAGTAGGACAATGGTTGGAATTAGCTGGAGTCCATGCTTGGTTATAAGCTGTATGATGACAGAAACCCAAAAGGTTTTTAAAAAAGACCAACAAGAAATAACAGGAGGGCTTTTTCACTCTGTCTACCTAATATGTGACAGAAAAACTGATATCAGGAGTAGTAAAGAACACTGAAGACACCCACTGGGCCTGGGCAAGTGAACAAAAATCACGTGCATCACTTTTTTACACAATCACCAGTGTTGCATGGATGCAACAACATCTGCAATCACAAAATCTGCTTCCATTCAAACGCAAATTGATCACTAATGAATTTTGTTCAGGCACAACTCATAGACAAAAATACACAGCCACTGGAACTGCAGTGACTTACATCAGCTGAGGTTCAGTTGAGCCCGTGACTATAAGGCATCCAGGTCAGCAAGTGGTGGCCTATGCTGTAAGCAACAGAAATAGTATGAGAAGAGACTAGAGACAGGAATTGGAAAAAAAAATAATCATAAAATAATTAGGCATCCAATCT
Source organism: Butorides virescens (assembly GCA_017310255.1). Taxonomy (NCBI): domain Eukaryota; kingdom Metazoa; phylum Chordata; class Aves; order Pelecaniformes; family Ardeidae; genus Butorides; species Butorides virescens. Next base: position 58,210 of record JADKXX010000342.1, read on the forward strand.
CATTGCAAAGGAAGAGCAGCTCAGTGCTTAACTGACTCTCCGCAAGCTCTTCAAGAAAACATAGCACAGAAGTGCACAAATGATGTTTGTACTTAATTAACTGAGCTATTCACAACTCTGATAAAGACTAGCAGGTACTCAATCTCAGGAGAAAGTTCAGCAAAATTCAGAAAAAGAAAAAAAAAAAAAAGAGACATTAGAAGAAGCATATGAAAAAATATGAAAAAGCATTCCTACAAAAGAAACCTTCAAAACTGCAGTTTAGTCCCCATGTCATTAAGTGACAAATCTGCTGATAATCGAAAGTGGGCCAACAGGCTGAATTAGGAAGTTAGTTGATAAAGAAAGCAAACAAAAGCAGTCTTCAAGGTATAAGAAAGCATGCGAAGGAAAGCAAGAAATCACACCAGTGCTCAGTTAAGGAAGCATGCAATACTCCTTCACTCCCCACTTGTATCTTTTCTAAAAACAAAAAGAAAGCCCCACACATTCAGATAAGTCATAATAACTGTTTCAAGGACACAGAAAGGAACAAGAGGTTAGCTGCAGATAGTGTAATAATGTGCCCACGGATAGAAAATTCTTAGCACATCTTCTCCTCCTGCTCCGTTCCTTATCTCAGTGTTCATAATGATAAATGGAAAGCACAAGCCGGCACAGATAACTCTCTAAACGTGAATGCACATATGCAAATGCCAGCGTGACGAAGGAAGAGCTTCCAAGGCACAAGGAACAATAGGGGCTGCCCACCAGCCCTGCTGGCCTTCGGTGGGAAGAGAAACCCCAAGCTCCGGGAGTAAACTCTGTGCAGTCCACAGCAAATGCTGCTCGGCAGGGACCTTGCTCTAACTGTTAGCTCTCTATGGCTGGAAACCTCACCTGCTGCGTGAAAAGTCAGGCAGAAAGCCCTAGGGTGAAAGATTTTGGAAAACACAAAATAAAAATAAAAAAAATACTCCCAGTTCTTTAAGGGAAGAAAGCTCTTCTGAAACATGAAAGAAGGATGGAAATACCTGCTGAGCTGCCTGTGTGTTTTCACCTCCGCCTCTCCGGCCAAAAGGCAGTCACAGGAGCCCTGGGGCTGAGCAGCCCTTCTCTCCCACAGTAAGTGGGTCTGGGCAGGTCACGGCTGGTCCCTGGCACCCCTGCTTCGCCGAAACGCTGCAGAAAGCTCTCCCCAGCCCCTGCCCCTGGCAAGGACAGCCCTGGATGAGCCCCGCAGTACCACTTGCACAGAAAAAGAAAAGCAATCTTCTCTGAGGTTTTCCAAATATTTTTACACTACTATTTATTTTTACACTTCCACTGAAGCTTCAGACAGAATTGAAAGCCTGAAAGGAAAAACAGAGCTTCCTCATTCAGAGACTTAACTCTGAAAACTACCGCCAGTTCTACCTGTTTCACCAACACAACACAAATGCCACACTTTTGACAGCCTGTGCCTCACTGAATAAACATGCACATCACCTCAGACATTAGTTCAGATAAAACACAGGCACCTACAGACACACACACACACAGAGCTGCAAAGACGATGAATGAATATTGCTTGAAAGGAGGAGTAGAGAAAGTGCAAGGTTTGCAAGCTGCAGGCTCCAGAACTGGAGAATTAACTGGAAACATCTACTCGGGGATGCAGAACTCTGTAACATTACGATTTATTTAACACAGTCAAACAATGGCCAAAGACAATGAATCATATAGGAGATGACAAGGCTGCAGGAGATTTCCGTCATCTAGTTTAACCTGCACATTGATCAGAGTTTACCCCCATATTAATCACTTGAGATCGTAATCTAACACACTCTTAAACACCTCTCCTGATTATGCTTCACTTACCCCCTTGTCCTTATGCAGGTCACTCTGCTGCTAATTGCACTTCTAGTTAGGAGAAAAAGTGTCTACTGTCTAATTTAATTTTGTCTTTTTTAGTTTCAAGCCGTTGCTCCTTGTTATGCTGTCTCAAGCACTGTAAATAATCCCTCCCCCTCCTCCATATTATTACCTCTCAAATATTTATAGACTGTTATATCCACCCTTAGTCTCCTTTTCTACAAGCCATACATCATTTTTGTCACCCTTCCCTCTATCCTTTCAGATTTATCTATGTCCTTTTATAATGAGATGCTCAAAACTCCTTTGCAGCATTCCCAAGTACAGCGAAACCAAAGCAGCAGATAGAGGCAGAAATGCCCCCCTTACTTCACGAGCAATGCCTTTGTAAACACTACTGAGCAAAACATATGTGATTTCAGCAGGAACTGAAAATTACAGAGCCATGGCCACCACACTGCAGAGTGCTTCATTCATCACATAGTTGTATCAGTCAGAAATTAAAAAAGCCTATTAGGGGAAAGTTTTAGCCTAAATCAAGGAAATACTGTTCAAAGCAAAATACTCCTTGAATATTTTCCTAGTCCAGCTTGGAAAAGATTTAGCAACTGCAAAAACCACCATACAGGTGGAAGACCATCTACAGCAACTGCTTCCCAAGACCAAGCCTAACTCGTGCTGTGGAAATAATGCCAATGTGAGAGAGGTAAGACAGTTCACAAACTCTCAAAAGAGACACATGCAAATGTGATTCTTTTTCTCTCATCTTAACTGCAACCAACTGGAGAAAAACAGATGATTATGAATGGAAAGGTGTTATTAATTATTCACAGGTGAAGGATGAAAAACTTAGTTCTTTGCCAGCTGTTACAATCCGGTAAAGACACACTATGGTCTTTTCTTTTGAACAGAGATTTGCTGGCTGTGAGAGAAGCTCAGGAAAAGCACCAGGAAGCAATGGATGGGGCTGCTTGTTTCTCAGTATTGAAGCAGAGTTGGCAGGACCAAGAGGCAGCCAGCAACTAAAACTGGTGAAAGAGTAGTAGTGGGTGCAGTGGAAGAAAATCATCATTAGAAAGTAATGAGGAGACAAAGACAAAATGAAAGAGCAGGATGATGGACCAGTAACCACTGCAGACCCAAGACCTCTGAGGACATGCAGCCACCATGTTAGCTCTGGCAGAGGCAGGCAAAGCAACTATTGCCCCCTCCTCCTTACTGCTCAGCCCTGCTGAGGCTGCTGCCACTTGAGCTAGCAATCCTCTCCACCACCTGGCAACCACCGTGATGCTAATTTTCTGTTGAAATCTACCATAGGTTTAATCATCAAGTGTTTTTAGGTCAGGATTTCTTTCCCAGGCTTGCAAATGCTGATCAGTATTGAAGCTGGCTGAATTTCAAATTTCAATACGTTGACTTAATGTCAATATAAAAAAGTAGGCTTTTCACCAATTCACAGAATAGTTTAGTTTGGAAAGGACCTCTGGAGGCCAGCTGGCCTAAACTTTGCTCAAAGCAGGGCCAGCTTTACAGTTGGATCATGTCACTCAGGCACCATCCACCTGAGTTTTGAGTCTCCCCAAGGATGGAGGCTCCACAACCTCCCTGTGCAACCTGTCCCAGTGCTTAAGCAACTCTCATGGTGAAACGTCGATGGCAGCTTCCTCATGTTGCCCAACAGCTGACTAGAATGAGACTTTTTTGACAAAACTGAAATTCTGACAGCATATGACACTATGCTGCGATGACTTAAAAAGACTTTCTTTCAAAAAGAAAACTTCTCTCACTTCTTTTAAAACCAGGCCAGGTCATCTTCCAATTATAACTTTTTTTTAACTCATTACTTATGCAGCACAACATCAACAAGGTCATGGCATCAACTTTTGAAATCACAATACAGTATCGTAGAAAAGGTCAATGCAAAAGAGGACATCAAAAAAAGCAAAGGAAGAGTAAAGAAGGTAAGGCAGGGTTTTCAGAGGCATCTAGGGCACTGCAAGTTCAAAGGGATCTCAGTACCATCATTCACTAGGCACAGTATTACTACTGACCCCATTACAGTCCATATTTACAAGCAGATAAAACCCCATCTGTTCCTCAAAGAGTTTCAAAGTGAAGGCAGCACCTACTTAGAGAAACGTAAAAGGAACAGTATTTTGTTTCTGTCACACATAATAAATGTAGCAAAGGGAAATAACAAGTGAAAGGTTACTCACAATTGCTGACAATGACATGTTTAACTCGTCAACCAGTGATGCTAGGAAAGCACCTGAACAATGCAGTCACACATGGTCATTGCAAAGCCAACGGGAAACCGACAGGAGCAGGAGCTGGCATTTAGCGTCATACAGTAACCCCGTCTATACTGGATGCTTCTAAATTGGGCCAACATGAGCACAAGAGCAGCAGAAAGAAGGGGTGCTTTAAAGCACCTTCCAGGCATCAGTTGGTGTCCATTGCAGCCACACCACCCGCCAAATGCCAAACATGACCCTTAGTCTGTGACGAGGACCAAATGAAAGGGAGGAAAAGTGAAATGCACTGTCTTCTTCCCTTAGTGCGAGCAGCTCTCACTCGAAGGTTTCATGATCACGCTTACCCTCCTGCCACCCTCCAGTGATTTCTAAGTATTAAAAAGGCAGAGGTACCAAACTCACATGGAACAGGGAAGAACAGAAGTTTTAAAAAATGAGTATGTCTGAAAGGCATGTTTTAAATGCCTCACCATAAAATTTTCCTGAGTTTTACACACTAGTTAACCTAACAAGATGTACTTACCCTACAAAAGGAGGGGTAATTACTTTAGATGCCCTGGGATCATGACTTTCTGCTGCTCTGTATAATTAAATGGCCTCTGCTCTCAGCAACCTGCAACTTTTTAAGGGAAAATGCACAGAAACTGCAAAATCTGTTTGCAAGAGGTTCTGCTAACACCCCGAGACCATGGTCTGCTCCTTTCCAACAACCCTGCAAATTCCCAGTTTGCTTTTGAGTGGGGAAGATACGCTCCATCCAAAGTAAACATGGTTTCCAAGCTTGAGATGGTAAACACGCAAACCCGTATGCTATGACCGTGATAATTCATTTTTCCCCTTTTCAAAAACAGCATGTCACAAAGGGATCTGAAAAATTGTCTCTGGTCTCTCCAGGTGTCACAATATTTCTGATCTGCCGATAAAATGGATACAGCGAGGAAAGACTCTCTCTCTGGCACTATGTCTGATTTGTGTGACTCCTTCACACATTACTCCTCTGCTGGCAAACAACACTCCGTGTGATGGGAGTCCCAAAAGAAAAACTGCTCTTGTGAAGCCCAAAACTTACAGAAGGAACAGAATTACCACTGTCAAAAGCATCTCTTGCCCAGTCTAATGCGTGTCGTACAGGGCATGCTGCTCTCCCAGGAGCCACCGGTTCCCCTGGGGCTTGCAGGGAGCTGCTGACTTCCCCTGCCACAAAGGGTTTCACTGTAAATTCTTGCAAAATCAGCATCCCAGCCTCCCAAACTGAGACAACGCGACATTTGCAGTTGAGGGTACCAGTAAAATGATAAAACAGCAATGCAAGAATCCTTCCAGTACCCGGTCCTGAAACAACCTGATGCCTAAACCAAAAACTTCATGTCACATCACTCCTGGCAGTTTCCTATCTAACGGAAGACCTTTATACGCTAAAAAACCGAAAGCATCAGAACATTTAAGCAGTATTCCTCACTGGAAAATCAAGACTTTCCAGGGTGAAGCCTGTACTCTGACATCCTATGAAGCCACTCTACAGGTCTGGCTGAATGCCAAACACCTTCTGCAGCTTCAGAACCAGTACGCAGTCACTGGTGGTGTTAATTCCATACCCATGAGTGCAGACACTGCCCTTGAGAGATGAACCCACCAAAATCATTTGAGACAGAACTTTATGCAGTGCAGTTGCTTTCGAGCTAAGCATGAATTTCTGTTGCTACTTAGGTGCCTAAAAACAAAATTATGGACCCAATTCCCTATTCATTCCCAGATTCTTCAATTTCTGATACACAGAGCTGGCCCTGCCTTGATTCTTGGAAGGAATCACATCTTCCTTCTGGAGATGAAGCTGTGTATTTTAAATGCTGTCACCCTCACACCATTATTTAGTAAAATGTTTGAGAAACAATGTATTTTAATTGCTCGCAAAGAAAAATCCACTGTAAGGAAGATGACTGCAAACCATTTACAACTGATTTGACCAAAAATTTTCAAACAATTCAAATTATGTTAAAATCGCATTTTCACATTTTCAAGTCTTGATACAAGCTTGTGAATTGTTTTAAACTTGTTTAATCAATGTTTTTCATCAGAAGATCATAATTTAATTCATTTAATAAGAAATTATTAAAGTAGGATTAATAAATTAAATACCTCCACTGGCATTTTAAAAACATTAAGATCAAAGCTTTTGCAAATTTTGTTTACAGTAAGATAATTTCATTTTTTGGCCTTTCTGTATAAGCAAGGGTTTTCTTGTTCTCCTGAGTTACACACAATCTCTATACATTACTGAATATACTACTTTAATCTTTAGCCAGCTTTTTCCATGTCTATAGACAAAGCATGCAGTAATCCAAATATGAATGAAGTAATTGTGTTGATTCAAAGGTGACACTAACATGACTGCAATAATGAAAACAAAAAAGCTAATAAAAATCTATTTATTGTTTTATCAACCAGTTCTTCTAAAAGCTTCCCAAAGAAATTCCTCCACATCGGTCTGAAACTGCCTGTCTGCAATGGATGCAACAAATCCATCTGACAAGGCTTTAAATGGCCTGCAGAACAGAGTGATGTCGTTTGACAGACACACATATGTGCTGTCCTTTTATTAGGTAATGCAAGGCACTGTCCACTGTAGAAGCATCTTTTTAACCAAGGAGTATATTAATCTGTGTTACTGACAACAGCACAGATGATTAAAAATGAACAGCATTTCCTTTTCCTTCCCTCTGCATTTGTTTGCTTTTTCCTTTTTACTGTCTACACAGCACAAGTCAATTACATCAGTTTCATTTTTATACATACTCAACTGCTGTATCTGTCAGGTATAAGCTCTGCATAGGAAAAAACATTTTGCCTAGAGTCTTCACTTCAGTGCCTTTAAGTTGCACTTGAGCTTAGCCATGGTTTTACTGAATCTGCAGAAAAACATTTTTTGGTTTTTTTGTTTTGGAGGTTGTTTTGTCTTGTTTTACAAGGGTTAAATGCAATACAGCAAGGTGCAGTAGAGTGGAAGGGCTGCGTCAGTCTTTCGTAGTTCATCACACCTGGCCACACAGAACAGATGTACCACCTCATCAAGTCACATACAGTGGGCAGCTCTCTGCTGCTGGAGTCAATAACATTACCTACACGCTTGGCTCCTATACAAGGCTGAAAACTCTCCGATTTTGAAGAAGATGCACAGCCAGCCAAGACGCAGTTGCCAGGACTGTGGCAGAAGCACAGATTTTGGCAGAAAGGAGAAAAGCTCCTCATAAATCTCTCCTTGCAGGTACACGCCCTACTGAATTCAGTTACAGCGCCAGTCTATACCAAACTAGTTTTGACTTTCAAGTAGAAGTAATCAATTAATATATGAAAGGCTGATCCTCCCTTTTGCTAACCATACCAACAGCGCAACACCATTCTTGGAGAGGGGACCCTCTGGCACCCCGCCGCTGCAGGCAGGGGGAAGGGGTGCAAGAGCGGGCAGGCATAGGCAACGCCCGCCTGCGCCCCAAGCGGCCAGCATCGCTCTCCCAGCACTTTACCTGACGGTGCGCTAGCTGACGTCATGGCTGTACTCGTCGGGTGCGTAGGGCTGCCGTTTTCCAACAAGGCACAAGAGCTGCCACCACTGTTCTTCTTAACGAGTACCTCGGGGGCACTGGGCAGGGGCACCGGGCGGCTGATTCCCAGTTCCTCTTCCTGAGCTTGCTGCCTTCTCAGCGCAACCTGGTAACAAGAAGAGAGACGTAGGGCATGCTCTCTGGGCTGAGCACGATTTATAATGGCAGCAATGAAAGACTTAAGGCTGTTTTTTTCCTCTTGGTACTCTCTGTGGTGTTGATGCCATGATCCAGCCAACGGGTAGAGGAAGATATAAAAGGAGGTTACAGAGCTATTTAAAACCAACCACTTTTTCTGTGCAAACATATATGAACAGACCTGTGTAATGCTGGTTGCTATATACATTTCCCTCCAACAAGGCCACATGAAGACATTGAAGCTGACTGTATTCACCCGACAGAGTCGCCCTCAGGCAAAGCATACTGTGGAAAGCGCGGAGTTGCTGCCCTCCTCTCTGCTGATACACAGCTGCTGGGGGTAAGACATTCATTTGCCTGCAAGGCTCTGCTGTGTCTCTTCAGCAATATAAAGCACCTCTTTATGCGGGGTTATACCCGCAATCTGCTACTCTGCCCAAGCTCACTGGGCTCCCTTGCTGTTTCTTTGCTGGAAATCTATCCCTTCAAGGGAATTTCAGTGCACAGTACACTATACAGAGAGAGCTATCGTAGCAGCAGCACAGCAAATCTTGCAAACCATCCTGCGAGCATCTCAGCCAGCATCACGCACAGCAGACAGCTGCCCAGGTCTGGAGCAGCGGGAGCTCCCCATTTCTTTCCCAACACTGATGTTATTCCATAGCTTAGCTGGCACTGGCAAAGCCCACAGGCACTATGCAGTCTGGACGTGGATGCTAACAAAATGCATTCCCTGCTTACTGAAGATACAGAGGAGCCTTTCGGCTTCATCTGAACTGTCAGATCAGTTTTGCGCAGCCACCCTCCTGTGCCAAGTATGACATCTTGTCCAGGCACTAAACACGAGGCTGGGGGCTTTACAGCCACCTACCCTGCAACTTGCCAGGTGACTGATTTGCACTGTATCTGAACCTTGGAAATCTATCCCAGATTACAGGCTGTGATCATGGGCTTTTCTTGCTGGAAATTCTCCTGGGTAACTTGGATGGGATTTCCCTCCATTTCCATGTTCAACAGCAACATTTTTCATATACAGATGCGTAATACCGCTAGAGAAAATAGTAACAGCTCTTGCAATAGAGGCACCCCAAACAGGGGGTGTAGGCTTGCAAACACCACGGGTAACTTTGGCTTCGCAAGCCAATAACCTTGACCTGCAAAATTCCACCCAGCACCAAAGGGGCTCATTTCAGAAACATATCAAAAGGGGGAAAGACAGATTTTCAATGTGTGACTCCTACACAGATAAGGTTCAGTTAGGGAGGCTTTCAAAGCCACTTTCAAATACCAGGCAGGGAGGAGAAACCCCCCAGGAGGGCCACCGCCAGGACCCGCTAGCAGGAGGCATTCACTGACTGATAGAAGCGGCTGGACAGCAGAACAGCCTGTGCAGAAGGGGACACTTGTATGGGCAACACCCCATTTCGTGCTCCCTCCCCCGAGGCAGGCAGCAAAGGGATCTATGTTTATTACTCCGTGGTTCACACCGGGCAGAGAAAGCTCTTATAACTTGGGCGCGATAACAATTTCTGGACTGCCATGCCACCGATGAGGAGGAACTATTTAAATGAAAGAAAGCTCCCAGTGGGTTCAGAGGACGTTTAGTACACCTGCACTGAATAATTAGATAAAAAAGTGGGGAAGGATTTAACATCTGTCAGTGGGACATTCATTTCACGCAGGATCACGGAGCTCTAACCGCGCCTTAGTTGCAAACTGGGTGGGTGCGTCTGATACTGCTGCTTTTACTCACGCCAGCAGTCCTAACGCCTTCCAATTAATTTGTCTGCACGGGGCTATTTGCAGGAACGAGAAGGTGGAATCCCACTCAAGAGCTGAAGCTAGCAGCCAGTTACCCTCCCAGGACGCCTCTTAATGAAGTTTTAAAGATAAGGATCACAAGGACTACTACAGTGGTCATTTACATTGCCAGAGAGCTGTGACTTCAACGGGACCACCTAAGGAAAAAAGTTATTCCTACACAGAACTGGATGCACTTTCGTTTGGTAGCAAATACTGCCGAGTCCTCGTTTAGATTTAAGGTGACCCAGCTGCGCAGCTATCTATGGAGACACTCTACCCAAAATCAGGAACAAAGCCATCAAAAAAAAAAAAAAAAAGTGTTTTTAGAGATGCACTCAACTAAGCCCACCCAGTATCAGGAGAAGCAGGTACACCGAATCTGAAACCACCAGCGGAAAATATCCCCGCTAACCAACTGGCTGGCGGGATTATTCGTTATCTAGTTAAAACCCCGCTGAAAAGCAGCGGTTTGACGTTAACTAGAAGCCTTCCTCTCCGAAGGTTTTAAAACGGATCCGCGCACCCCCGGGCGGCCGGCGCCTTTCGGCTGTGCCCGTGCGGAGGGGGATGCGCCCCGGGGCCCGCGGCCACACGCTCCCCGCGGCCGCCAGCCCGCCGCGACCCCACGTCCTGCACACGCCCTCCGGGACATCGCCCCGCTTTATGCAAAACAAGATATGTACATGTGTGGAATATACATCTATATAAAAAGAACGTAAGATAGCGAAAAGCCTCATTAATTAAGGAAGGCGACGGTCCACCTCCAGCCCGGGGCGAGGCTCCCCCGCGGCCGCGCTGCCCCAGCGGGCTCCGGCGGGCACCAAACCCCCCCGGGCGCGGAGGGCCGACCCCGCCGCCGGCGGCACGCCGGGCAGCCAGCCCACCCCGCCCCGGGCAGACCCCGCCGAGGCGGCGGCGGCGAGCGGCCGCCCCGCGGGGCTCACCTGCGCTGCCATCACCCGCTGCCGCTCGGCGATCAGGCTGCACTTCTTGCACTGGCAGTCCCGCCACAGGCAGAACCGCTTGTGCCCCTTCAGCGGCGAGGTGTAGCCGTGGTTGCGGCAGCGGGCACACTTGGGCAGGCGCGGCAGCTTCTTCTTCGCCGCCGCCGCCGCGGCGACCCCGTCCGCCGGGGCGGCCGCCATGAAGGCCGCCGCCTTCCCGAAGCCGCCCGCCTTCTCCCCCGGCCCCGCGCCGTCCGGGGGCTTGCTGAAGGCCGGGGAGTCACTGGGCATCGCGGCGGTCCGGGGGCAGCCGGGCGAGGGGTCGGCGCGGCTCTGCCCTGCCCCGTCCCGTCCCGCCGCCCCGCGCGTTTTGGCGGGCGGCAGCAGCCCGGCGTCGCCCCTCCCGCCGCGCCCCCCCACCCCCCCCCACCCCCCGGCCGGTCCGTGCGGCCGCGAAGCCCTCTCTCCCCCGCGGGGTAGGCGCCTGGGGTGGGGGAGCGGCCATCCCTCCCTCCCTGCTCCTCCCTCCCGCCCAGCCCGGCCGGCGGGGAGAGGCGGCCGCTGCCCGGCCAGGCGGTCGGCTGTGGGCTGCGCGGCGGGGCGGTGGGTGCTAGGCCGGGGCGCCCCCGAACCCCCGGCTTCGTGCTGGGCAACGCGCCTCTCGCCCGGTCGGCGGCGGCTCCGCGGCTGCCCCGCAGCCCTGCGGCCGCACGGCGCTTCCTGCCGGGGCCGGGGCCGGGGCCGGGGCCGGGGCCGGGGCCGGCCGCGCCAATGGCGGTCAGGGGCTGAGGGAGCGAGCCGAGAGCCGGAGAGGCCCCTTGCTACGTCCTGTGTTCCCCTGGGTCGGATAGGCCGGGCTTGGTTAGGCGGCCAACACGGCCTCGGCCCGGGCAGAGGTGTGACCCCCAAATGGAAGGCCCGCCTTGCTGCAGCTCGGCTGCTCTCCTCGGCGAGGCTTCTGGCTCCTCGCTGGGCTAGGCCCCTGCCGGCAGGTGCCCTTGTGCTCCTGCCTGCCCCTGACCGGTATAAACTCGCCTTGAGCAGTGCCCGTGTGGGCAGGCAATCCCGACAAGCGCGGGCGGCCTGGGGTGGCAGCTGGGTGACCAGCACCTCTGGAGCAGGTGTGGGTGGTAGAGCGGGTATACTCTGCAGAGGATGACAGGAGAAGATGCTTTTTCTTTTTTTTTTTTTTTTTAACATAGGCTCCCCTTCCAACTTGGCACTGTGTGATTTATAGACCCGTGCAGCTCTACAGATATTATTTACAGTATTAATATTTCCTCTGTTACACCTTTAAATCTTTCCCGGCTCAACTTCAGATGACGCTATCTTCATGCTGAAATGAAACTATTAAATTACATCTCAATCTAAGATGAATGACAACTGTCAAATGAGTGACTCAACAGAGATGAAGCAGAAAGCGCCTGAGATTATGTGAGGCTGATTTATAAAGATTGCATAAAGATTTCTATAACCCCAGCTTCATGACTCAGCATATCAGATGGTAATAAGTTACAGTAGGTAGAAATTTATTTCTGCTTAGAAGAAGCCAAGGAAAGCTTCTCTCTCTTTGAGATCGGCTATCTCCCAGCTAATTCTGCTCAGACCGAGCCTCCCTGCCAGAAACAATCAGTGCCTATCCCAGCCTGAAAAAAGCCCCAGATCCTTGCTGCTTGCTGCTTCCCGCTTCCCGTTAGCATTCACTAAATTACATTTAAAGAACTTTTTCCTTCGTGGTACAACGTGGGAGACAGGCATGGTACTTTCCATCCACTGGAGAGACCACGTTAAAACACTCTGCTTAAGCCCCAGTCCTGAGCAGTCAGATGGTTCTCAAGTGACACACCGGGTGAAGCTGCGCGGGCTTGGCGTGGGGGTGTGACAAGCGTTCAACTCGCAGAAACCGAAACTTTTCCCTTGCATCGCTTTGCTGGGATTGACATTTCCGATGTCAAGAGCCGCACATTTTCCTGCAAAAGAGGAGCAGATGAATACAATGTTTAGTGGAACAAAAATATGATTTGCCTATAGATGATGTATATCACTAATATTTTGGGAGGTGAACAATGCAGACAGGCGTGCTTAGCCTCCTACATGGAAATGTGAAATTCCTCCCTGAACGAAATCAGTGGAGATCTGAATTCGTAGGGGCACTGGTCAGGCTCCGAAGCTGCCAAGGAGCGGGTCTTGAAAGTGAAACTCCAGTTTGTGAAGCTCTCTGTGCCTGGCTGAGCACACTGCAGGGATGTTTTCAGGTGCTTGGATGCAAATTGCCTTGAAGTCAATTGAAAATGCAAATTAAAAAGGAGGTGAAAGGAGGCTAAATCAAAAGAAAAAGAAAGGCAAAATAAAATAAAAACCAACAAACTGAAGTGTGAAAAGGAGAGGAGAAGAAAAAGCACGTCAGAAATGGCAGGAAGAGGAGGAAGAGAAAAACTGGAAGGAATGAAAAAAGAGAAAAGAGAAGAGAAGGACAGTGCACAAAGCAGGCAAAGTCAGACAAAGGAGGAATAATAGCAGTCACCAGCTGCATATGTATGACTTTTCACCAGGAACTAAGTGGGACAGCCAAGCTCAGAGGTGAATCACAAAATGCAAGACATGCAACAGTTCCAAGAAGAACATTAAATCAGCTGTCTTTCAACTTAACTAACATTTTCTACTCCTGCTTTTCAGGCTAACTGCACAGATCTGTATTGTCTATAATGTTACAGAACCAGTTGGTGAGAAACTAAATATTAATGTTGTCAGTGCCTATCTAGCATTTTGTGTTCTGGATGAATACCACCAAAATACCCAGGTGGCTGATGAATGCAAGTACACACTCGATCCTTGAACAATTAATTGCTTTGGTTTTCCTGGCTAAAGTCGTATTTTGAGTATGGTTTTAGTGTGTAATGTTTGTCTCAAATTTTCTTAATGGGTGTTTGGTGACGATGACAGCACATTACTGGATTTGACACCCGCTGGAGTCATGAAGACGTAAGGGATGGTTATAAACTGCCAGCAGTTCTAACACGAATCAGAGCAACCTCGCTGCAAGTCTTCAGGAAATCGTAGTCATTCATTTAATGTAAGTCTGGGCGTCTCTGATTTGAATCCAGCGGTGATGTCAGTGACTAAACATTACTGCAGTTTGCCGTCACCTTTGGAAATAACTGTAATTAATGTTTCTGGTAAAAAAAACAACAAACCAACAAAAAACCCCCATAAGAATAATCAAATGACATTTTTGCTTTTTTTTCCTAGGTAGCTGACAGTTACACTTTAGCTTCAACTTTGCATAAGTCTTTAAAGTACAAAATGTCATCTGTTAGCTAGTGCCAATCTGTCCTTTGCCGATGCATGCCTTTAGCTGATCCGTTGAACCTTGCAAAAATGTTTTATTTGCTAACAAGGTCATAATTTTGAGGAACAGATGTGAACAAGACGTGTCCCCACCACCACATTTGACATGACTGAGCATCTCGATAGAGAGGCCACAAATTAAAGAGGATTCAATTCTGACACCATTGCCTGGAAAGTGAAGACCTGTTTCACTCAGGTTGAGCATGTTTATTAAGTCCATCTTAAGAGATCTGCTAGATCTGATTCTCTTTAATAATGTTTTTGCTGTCAGTGAGTCAAGCCAGGGGGTTTTGCTCCCTCTGTTCACAGCAGATCTTTTTGACTGTCCCAGGTCATTTTACGGACTGTATCACCAGGGCTGGTTGTGAATTCCCAACAGAGCCTCAGCTGCAGGAGTGGTGAGGAACAGAAGATAAGGCATTCGCACTGCTGGTCCACATTGTTTGAAAACATCAACGTGTCCATAATCACTCTGCACATTTACAGCAAAATATCAAAGACACCTAGAGGGAGTCAAGCCAAGGAGGGAAACAGTGCCAACACGTTCCCCTGAGGCACTGACAGGGGCTGGGAAACTCCTCAGTGCCAGACTTTGTTGCTTGCCTGCAGCTTTGGGTGCCTTGGCTGCCCTGCAGCCATTGAGTTAGAAAAATAAGTAGGTGTACAGCTACCCCCGTCTCCAGTCCTGGAGCTACCTTAGTCCATGCACGTCATTTACTCAATGTCAGTCATTGGCTTGATATCAGCTGGTCTGCCTGTGTGAGTAGCCTCCCATGCAAACGTAACTATTTGCTGGGGTGACAAGACACGATCGTGAAAACTAAACAATTGAAAAGATAATTCAGGAAAAATCCAGTAGGTGGCATAAATAAGCCATGCATTTTTTGCAGTCTCACTTGTATACTTGTGCTGTTCTCCTCTTCCTTTAATTCATTCCTTATTTAAACCTCCTTTAACCTACAGGAAAGCTGAAGTTTTGTCCCCTGGCTCTTAAAACACAACACCACAGGCAAAGTTTTGTGCTCCAGGTGGAGAATTTTCTTGACCCTTTCTGCCAACACGTAGGTTTTTTTTTTTTTTTTTGGCTTCCTTCTGTATTCATGTTTTGACAATTTCTGTTTTCAGGTTACGCCTCCAGAACTGCCTGCACCACAACAAAAGGCAAGGATTTCTCCTTAGGACAGGAAGATCTGAACCCAAACCTTGCCTTGAAATGCCCAATTTTTACAAGAGTTTAAAATCAGCCCTAGAGTTGCCAACACTTCTCTGTGATACTGCAATAGAGTGTTGGCACCAGCAGCATTACTCGAGATCAATGAAATCTGATAAGCCACTGATTGCTTTTGCCAAAAGTCCATTCAGTCAAGCTGAATCTTTCATTCAGACATAAGGTTTCAAGTGCTTCATTCTTCCTTGCTCCAAAAAGTGTTTCTAGGGCATGGGGCCTCTAGGTGTAGGGAGCCCCAGTGTGCTACTTGGTCCTGTTCTCAAACTCCTTTTTTCTTTGCCATCTTGGTCTCAGGCTCATGTTCACAGAGTGAACAACTGAAGTAGTTTGTACGGCTGCCACCACTCAGCTACTTGCTGCTTTTCCTCAGTGAGAGTTAGGAGGTTCCCTGGGGAGGGTGTCCACAGCCTCTCACCAGTGAGCTCAGGGGCATCTTCATCAGCCTGAAAAGCTGCTGTGCCCAGCTCCACTTGCGAAGACCACTGTTTGTTGGCAAGGTGGGTTAAAATGTGTACGCTCTTCAGCACCCTTCATTCACATTCTCTTCTCTTGGTGCAAATCCAGACCCAGTAGAAAGATAAGGTGTGGCACTCATCCAGGGGACCCTTCTCCAAAGGGTGCAAAAAGGGATGTTGGCAGGAGCCGGGGAACAGCATCAGTTGTATCCCAAGTTAGATAACAGGCCTGCCACAGCAGGTAACATGCCTGAAGAAGGCCATCGAAGTGGGAGTTTCATTCATGCTCTGCTTGCTGGTGTTCTCCTGACATGTGGAAAGGGAGCCTCCACATCAGTAACTTCAGATGAGCTACAGTGAGGAAAGCCACTAGATAGCCATAATCTGGAGTTTAATGGTACAAATGTCTGGGTTGTGTTAAAAATTATTTATGTAAAAATCAAGAAAAGGCTGTCTGTTACAACGGATGGTTCTTCCCCTTCGTAGTTGTGAGCCCAGCCAGTGATGCTGGCCCACAGTGCTCAATAAAAGCACAATTCACTGGGAACAAAATTCACGCTGTTACATCATGCCAAGTACAGTAAAGAAACAAAGCCGTTTTTGAGTACAATGAAGCAAATAGCATGGAGATATTTAAAAATGCATCTGTTTGTCATGTCACTGCTGTGACTAGTTTTGCTAGTAACAGGGATAAAGAAAAGAAAAAATTACCATTTTTTTCACTAACACCTACGTTCTCCATTTCCTCGTTTATTCATGCAAGTCGGAATCATTTCATTGCATATTTAAAGGCTGAAGAGAATGCGCTGTCAGCTCCTCAGAAATTTCAGTCGTTGTTAATAATTGACTTGGATAGCTATTTGGAAGGATTATTAGGTCCGACTTATAAAATAGAAGTAAAAAAGTGAGCATGGGGAAACGACTGGATTGCTTCCTCTCAGTCCTCATTGTTCATTTTAGGCACACTTAAAAATTAATTGGATCCAGTGACTTAGAGCATCGAAGACTCTTGCATGACTCATTAAGCTGACATTTCTAACATTTGTAATTCACACTGTAAGAATGATAGAATCACATAAGCCATCTATACATTCGAGCTCCTTCATCAGGGTAGGACTACTGCAGAGAATGCCCTTAGTTTTGAATATCACCATCAATTCAGCTCTAAGACATCTGTAATGGAGCTGAGTTTGATAGACTGCTAGAGTGTGAAAAACTAAGCTCCAACCTCTTAAAAATAGGCAACACAATTAATTGCTACTTTTTTATTTATGGTCTTTAATCTTTTAATGGATACAGTTAAAGTCCCACTTCATTGAGCAAGCCCATTGGTATTTAAAGGAACAAATAGATCATTTCAAATTATAAAGCACTCGCTTTATTACCTACACTTTCTTTTAAATTGTGCAAGTTTTTATTATTTTACATTCTTGATCTTCAGTAATCTAAAACTGCTGGAGCTCCATGGTTGTGACTGAGGTACCTGAAGGGGCAGTTTTTGTTGTGTTGATTTATTGGCTGTCCAATTTATTTACTTATTTGTGCATTATTATTTGTTGTTTCTAATTCTGACGCTTGAGAGAAGCAAAAGTATAGTTACAACAGCTCCTTCTGAATTTATTTTCTTCCTTTTTTTCTTCAAGCCTAAATAAACAGAAAGTATCTTTTTCACATAATACTCTGCTCTCAGGGGAGCACGTTTCATTCTGCGGGACTTCCCTTTAAAAATCACTCAGTGTAGCACATGCGTCTAAGAGCAAAGTTTTTTCTGCTCTTCCCCCATTTCTTCCCCCCCCTTCCCATGTGATGTCTTTTGAATCTGCTGACGAGGTGTGGGGCAAGGTGTGTGGGGGGGGTACAGGACATGGACGGGGGTGTCAGAATTGCCTCTAGCCGCAGCTGAGCTCTTCCAAATAGTTAATCAAAGTCAAATGACTGTTACTTAATCAGCCGTGCTGTGAAATGACTTGATGTGAGCCGCTGACCTTTCACATACCCTAGGCTGAGAAGGAGGGCTGCTTCTTCCCTGTCAGCCTGACTCTCTTCCCCTGCAGCCTCTCCCATCTCCCCTCGGTGCCCCGGAGCCCTCAGAACAACCAGGCAGTTCAGAGGCAGTCCCCAAATGCTGCAGGCAGAGTATTGGGTCTTCCCATCTGCAAGGGCTCATTGGGCTCATCCCTCCTCCATGCCAGGAATCCAGTTGAGTGGAAGCACCCGGGATGTCCAAGCCCCAGGAGACCTACACCTCTCACGTAAGGCTTTGCTTAGCGCTATCAAGATAGAGATAATCAGAGCACTTAGTTAGTTGGCTTCCTTAGGTAACAGTTTTCTCCTATTGCTTGCATGTCAGTCAGCAGTGTCGGGTTGATGATCTCTGTACATCTTATATGCACATTGGCTAATTAGGAGTAACTGAGTTTCTCTAATTCTATTGGCTAGAAGGTGCTAAGGAAGATGACACATTGTTACAAATGATTTCAACTGTCAGGCTATTAATTTTAATTAGGCTGGCTTTGTCTAGACATGGAGATGCCTTGACAGGTGATGGGAACATAGTGTGGAAACTAATTAGTCAGACATCTTAATTTTCTGTCATCCCTATGCTAACAGCATCTCTTGCAGGTGCCGGAATAAAGGTGTTCTGAGCCCAGCTCAGCCATCCCAGCCTAAGTGCCTGCAAATGTTCACATTGCCTGAGCAAAATCTTTTCAATACCCTCAGAGTTTGAAACTGTAACAGGTAACACACAGTAAGGTTGAGAAAAAAGAGTGGCTTCACTGCATGGTTGTTTAAGCTATTATTTTCTCTTACCTGTTTTTAAGAAACTAAGGCATGGAGATTGCCTTTTCACTACTGGAAGGCAGCTTCTGTGAATTCATGATAATGACATCTTAGAAGATTGTAATTAGGCACCAGAAGGTAAGTAGGGAGTATCTCTAAAATTGCCCAAATATCTATCAAGACACTTGTCCATAAATTCTCTCTGTAGGACTTGCTGTGTTCTACCAGCTGAGTGATAAATACCTTAAATTCCTCTCTGGATGCTGACTTACCCGATAGCCCATCAGCCTGGTGATGTTCTGGTCCATTGGGTGAAGAACACGTCTTAACTAACTTTCAGTAGCTATTTATTCTTACATGCTCCAGTGAGATCCCTCCTATAATTTTTTTTCAAAGCAAACTTTGGGAATAAAATGAAAATTAACACTTAAAAAAAAAAAAGAGTACTCGAGTACTCACCTGGTCACATCATGACATCCCCTTTGTTAAAAATAGGAGCTGTTACAGAGCCTGGCAATGTTGTTACAAGGAATATCTTGCACTTACCTTTTCTTCTGATTCAGAAAAGGTCTCTAAAATCATTGCTATTATCAATATTAAGTTCTGAGGGGCACTACTTGACCACTCATGAAAGATGGTCAAAATAACTGATGTCTCAGACCAAGTCATACAAGATTGCACTGTTAATCATAAGCGGGCCAGTGAAGGTGATGGTGGTAGATAGTGTTAGTTCCAGCGCTAGAATTCAGGAGTGCCCCAGCCTCAAAATGCTGGTCAATGCAGTTCTCCTTCTGGCAGGGGGCAGGAGGAGTGACTTTCACACGTTGTGTTTTGGTGTATCAAAGCAACGGGAAAAATAATCTCATTATGATGAGGGATTTATTGGGTTACTCACAATCAGCAATGCTGGAGAGAATTATAGGAGGCAGAGGTAGAAAAGTTGCATGTTTTCCTTGCAAATCTGGACTTGTACTTTTCCCACCAGCATCTCAAGGAGAAGAGATGTAGCAGTTCAGGATGGCAACTTAGGCATCCTTGTGCTATGTTTAGCAATGAGATGGACGAGCTCAGCTCTGCTCAGCTGTAGAAGAGGATCAGGTTTGCTCTCTGTGAAAGGCAATCAGCTATTTCAGGTACTTTCAGGCACTCTGTGTTACATTTCAGGTGAAAGTCTTTGGGATAGCTCATTCCTCATCTCAAGTAATCCTGTGCTGGAGCAGCATGTCCAACCCAGCTCGTTTTCATGCCCCTCAGTAATCATGCGTGCCAGCAGCAGACCATGGGATCCCCTGGTAGGTGATAGCCTGTTTTCCAGGTTTGTACCTGCCTTTGAAGAACCTTTTTCTTTCAGGCTTGAAGAAAATAATATACAAACCTCTCTGCAGTTGAAAGAGAGTTTCAGCCTTGATCTTCAGCTGCTCTAAGTTGGGGCAAGTGTGCCTGTTGATCTGGCTGCTGGTCAGGGGCATGGGGTGATGTGTTTGTGTCTTTAACACACTTTAGCTGGAAGAGGCACACCTGGACACCAGAAACATGTCCTCTGCACCGGGTTGCACAGCAGGTGACTTTGTTAGCATTCTCAAAAAGAAAAGTCTTGTAATTTCAGGGAAACTTTAATTCCTGGAGAAGAGGTAGATCTCAGAGCCTGGGTAGCCACCTATTGCTCTTGAGTAGACCGGTTCCTCACAAGCCAAAAAATGCCACCGCTAGAGATTTCCTAGAAGGTAATAATGTCAGGGTCCTGAACCTCTTCATGCTGACTTGGTAGAAGAGCTGTAGGGGTTTTGTAGTTTAGCACAGGTTTAGCAAGGTTCCTTTCTCTGTCTATGGAACTTACATTTCTTTAGCAGTTGTTTTACAATGCTCAATACTTCTTCCAAAGGCAATGCTAAGGCACAGACCACAGCATTTTTCCATCTCCTGACCCCAGATCTCAGGATGATATTGCTGGGCTTCCTTGTGAGCACGGAACTTGGGTAGAAAGCAGTGGGCTACTAATTCAATGTTAAGTTAGTCAGAGAAAATAATTATCTAAGACCAAGACTTACATATATTGGCTTGTACATGCAGGCCCTGAAATGACAGCAGTTGAAAGGGGGTTACTAAAAGAGGAAGAAAATCAATGAACAGTGCCAGAATAGTAAAAAGAAAAAACAAACCCAAACCAAAACCCAGCAAAGCCCAGTAATTTAACCACTCTGTCAGAGTCTGGTTGTTTTCCTCTGCATGCTCGCAGCAGTGTTGGATTTATCCCACCTGCAGAGGTCTCCCTGCTCTGCAGAGAAGGCACCGGGGAGGCCGGGGAGGCAGAGGGAGGACAGCCAGCATCCTCCTGGGGTGCAGCCGGGCCCTCTGACAGGGGCACAATGGGAAGGCACTGGGTGATTTTGTTCACACAGCTCAAAGGAGGGATTTGCAGTCTTATATGTAGCGTGTTTTATGAAACTCACACACATACTTGCCCATTTTCCCTCAGGACTCTGGGATGCATCTCATCAGGTCCCATGGACTTAGGTGCATTCAGGTTCCTCAGGTGGTCACGAACCTGATCTTCTCTTACACTGGGAGGAGTTTTACTGTCCTGGTCCCCCTCATGCCGTCCATCGACTTGAGAGGGATGAGGAGAGAGGTTGCCAGTGAAGACTGAGGCAAAAAAGTTGTTGAGTACCTCAGCCTTCTCCTCATCTGCTGTGAACAGCTTGCCGGTCTCGCTCATCAGCAGGGGTATGCTTCCTTTAACCATCCTTTTCCGGCTGATATACCAGAAGAAACCCTTCTTGTTATTCTTTGCATCCCTAGCCAAGTTTAGCTCCAGCTGCGCCTTGGCCTTCCTGACCCCATCCCTACACAACCAGGCAGCATCCCTATACTCTTCCTGGGATACCTGTCCCTGCTTCCACTGCCTGTGCAGTTCCCTCTTCCTCCTTAGTTTGACCAGCATCTCTTGTCTCAGCCATGCTGGTCTCTTCCCTTCTTTGCCTGATTTCTTATACCTAGGGATTGAGACCTCTTGTGCTCTGTGGGTCACATCCTTAAAGATCTGCCAGCTCTGTTCTGTTCCCCGGTCCCTGAGGACCGTTTCCCAGGGAGTCCTTCTGACTGGAATTCTGGAATTTTGTTTTCCTAAAATTCAGGGTCCTGACTATACTCTTTGTTATTCCCATTTCCCTCAGGAGCGTGAGCTCCACCAGTGCATTGTTGCTGCAGCCCAGGCTGCCTCTGATCTTGACATCTCCGATGAGCTCACTTGCATTGGTGACCACCAGGTCCAGTATCGCATCCCCTTGGGTAGAGGTGTCACCTGACTTAAGAAGTTGTCCTCAATGCATTCAAGGAACCTGCTGGATTGCCTACAGCTTGCCGTGTTGGTTTTCCAGCAGATGTCGTGGTGGTTGAAGTTCCCCAGCAGGACGAGAGCCTGTGAGCACGAAACCTCCCGGAGTTGGAGGAAGAACGCTTCGTCAGTCGGCTCCTCTTGATCTGGTGGCCTGTAGTAGACACCAACCACCAGGTTCCCTTTGTTGCCTCTCTCTCTGATTCTTACCCATAAGCTTTCGACCTGCTCGTGGCTGTTCTTCAGGTACAGCTCTTCACACTGTAATGATTTCTTGATGTAAAGGGCAACGCCTCCACCCCTCCTTCCTCATCTGTCCTTTCTGAACAGCCTGTAGCCATCAACAGCTACATTCCAGTCATGGGATTCATCCCACCAAGTTTCCGTAATGGCAATCAGGTCGTAGCTTTCTAGCAGCACGATAGCTTCCAACTCCTCCTGTTTGTTTCCCATGCTACATACGTTTGTATAGAGGCATCTCATCTGAGCTGTTGGCCTCGTCGCCTTCATAGCAGAACACCCCTCGTTTCCTTTGAGGTGTTTCAGGGGCATTTCCTTGTTGGCTCCTATTACCTCAGGAGCCTCCAGCTCACCTCCACCAGACTTCAACTTTGCTGCAGCGCCCTTGGCACGCTGCTGGACAATGGGTTGAGGGCTCATACTAGCCCCCCGTCCCTCTAACCCTTGCGTTTCATCCCCTAGCCTGTTGCTGGCAAGACCAATATGTTCCCCCTCCCCCTTCACACCTAGTTTAAAGCCCTGTCAATGAGCCCCGCAAGCTCCTGGGCAAAGACCCTCTTCCCCCTTTGAGAAAGCTGGCTCCCATTTGACGCCAGTGATCCCGGTGCCGTGTAGACCATCCCGTGGTCAAAGAACCCAAAGTTGTGGTGGTGACACCAGTCGCAGAGTCACATGTTAATGGGTTGAGTCCACCCCTGCATTGCCCAATGTCTCTGCCCACCACTGGAAGGAGCGAGGAAAAAATAACCTGCGGTCCAGATTCCTTTACTAACCATCCCAAGGCCTTGAATTCTCTTTTAATCACCCTCGGGCTGCTTACTGCAACTTCATCAGCACCCACATGGAAGAGCAGTAGGAGATAGTAGTCTGAGGGTCGGACCAGGCTAGGAAGTTTCCTAGTAATGTCTCTAACCTGGGCTCCTGGAAGGCAACAGACTTCCCTAAGAGTAGGGTCTGCCCGGCATATCGGACTCTCTGTTCCCCTCAGATGGGAGTCTCTACAACTATTACATGTCTCTTCCTCCTCGTGGAGGCAGTAGTAATATGAGAAGAAGGTCTTTCTGATCTTCGTGCCTCCTCCGATGTGGACAGGTCAACACCTACCCCATCCACTGCCTTGTCTTCCACATCTAGAGCCTCATACCTATTATGCAGAGACACCTGGGGAGAAGCGGTGGGCAAGGAAAGGGTTTGTCTCCTGCCCCAATTGCGGACCAGTTTCCACTCGCTGCTTTCCTTTGAGGCCCTTCCTTCATCCTGATGGGGGGAGGATACTAGTCCTCTTTGATCCCAAGCCTTTTTTGGTGTTCCTGCATAGATTTCTGGGAGGTCAGGGCACGGCTCCACCAGTCTATCTATCTCCTGCTCTGCCTCCCTGATGCTCCATAGCCTGTCTACCTCTTCTCTTAGCTCTGCCACTGGGCAGAATGAATGGTGGCAAGCTGCATTTACATCTTCCAGGCTCAGGTGCCTCTTTACTCCATCTGAAGTGGACAAAAAAATGCAGGGTCCATGTTTTGCTCTCATTAGACCGCCAGCTCTGGTCCATTTTTGCTGTCATTGCAACTGCCAACTCTTGTTTAATTCACTCTCTGGCAAGTTCTCTTTCAGCATTACGGGTTTCTAACTTTCTCTCTCTCCCACAAACTTAATATTATTTTTCCTCAGTTGTTTCAGTCTGATTTTCCTAAAGCAAATCTCATTTTATTATAATCCTGTGTTTCTAATCTCTCTCAATCTCTTTGTACAGCTGTACTGCTCACACTCCTCTCAAATCAGCATCCACTGCAGAAGGCATTAACATGCTTCTTGCTCCTCCTGCTAGGCTAGTGATGCAGATTAAACCACCACAATAAAGGGCCTCTGAGCAAATATATGTGGTTGGACTGGAAAACTCTCATGACAAATTTGCAAGAACGAGTGTATGGTGCAGGGGGCAGCCATTTCCTGGGCCAGCCCCTGCCTGCTCGCACCTCTGCAGTATCAAGGGGTTGTAACTGCCTGGCTCTTAAGTCTCACTCACCCCTGGGACTGGAGAAAAGTTGCTCTTCTGGCCCCAGAAAATGCCCGTAATGCAAGGGCACTGCAGGACAACTGCCGGAGACAGGAGGTGGCTTTTCATGCCTCAAAGAAAGGTGTGATACCATGGCCAGGAAGTGGAGAAGGATCTTTATTGTTTATCCTCTTCACCATGGCATGCAAAAGAAACGGCATATGTTCATCTTGGTGGAGTTAACGTGGCTGCGTGAGGAAGGCCAGTATTACTGGGGGAGCACGAGCCACTCTTTCAACTCTGCGGCTAGCCAAAGCTCTTAAGGAAAACGCAGCAAGGGCTGTTTCTGCAGTGGTGGCTAAAGCCATTAAGTGAAAAGCAGAAGAAAAAAATTACCAGTGTATCACCTAGAAATCTCTCTTTGCTACTTCCATTCAGATCAGCACTTCCAGATCATACAAAAGCATGTGCACTGCTTTGAAAAAATGTTTTTTCATTCGCTTTATGTTACCCAAGTAATAATCCTGCAAATGGCTGTAGCGGTGTTTAGAGGACATGGAGATTGACTTCTGCTGTTAATGGCTGAATGTATTTAATAATACTCTGTTTAAGAGTACAGTGATGCCCTTATTTACAGGTCTCTACTGTAGAGGTCTTTGAAGGGCAGTTTTGTATAGCAAGAATTATTTAACAGGCAGTTTATCTTTGTTGGTGGTGGCTGTGTTGGCTAACCAAACAGAAATTGCACAGATGTGGTTCCCAGTGAGAAGTGGGCAAGGGAAAAGACTAGCACTCACTGTGTAGCACAGGGCAAAGTAACAGAAGTGCAGGTGGGTAAAGTGATAGAGGAAAAAAAAGGTCCATCAAGCTTATCTCCCCTGCCCCCCCCCCCCTCCCCCCTTTAAGGCCCCAGCCAAATTGCTCACAGCAGGTACCAACTATCTGAAGGCTCCTGTTTTCCCCAATGATCTTCTCACTCCTGAGAGCTCTTCTGCATGGGGTGGGTGCATGGGTTTGAGGAAACATGCTTATCTTTTTCTTTTAGCAGGAAAAGCTGAAAGTGCATATGGTTAAGGAAGCAGAACACTTACAACAGAGGTTTTGAGGCACTGAATTAATCACCTGTAATAAAGAACTGTCTGATGTATTTACCAGTGTATATACAGCTGTAGGGCAGTACTCCTTCCAGCATGATTTACTCGTGTGCTTTGTTCCCATTGCCTAAAATCCTGGTAGGAAAATAGATGTGCTGTTTTAAGAACTTAAAGAAGTTGTTACAACCATCTTTGCAAAAAAAAAAAAAGAAAAATTTGTTACATTATTTATTTCCTGCATAGTATCTTACACAGAGGTTCCCAAATATTCTTGCAGGTAGCATGCAGTTCTTGCAAGTCCTTAACAGCACTTTGCTGTCCAGTCGTCCTTTTTGAGAAGAGATGAGGTACTGGTATGTTGGATGATGTCATACCAACCAAACAGAAAATAGAACAACTGATGGAAAAAGACAGCAACCAGGTAGCTCAGCTCTAATCAGACATTTCTGTTCAGCATATGCATGCACAGAGACACAACAGCCAAGGTGAAGTGAAACAGGCAGGAATTTTTTAATTGACTTCCCTAGGCATTGTGTTAGGCTGTGAGTAGCGAAGGCTTATGCCTTCACAGTTCCCAAATGAAAAATGAAACAAACCTGAACCTGGGTACCCCTTTCCTCTAAGCTTGTTGTGGCCATTTCTGGTAGTGTTTAATGCCAAATCCTCCGTGCATGTTTTTCCAGCATGGCTCCTTGACCTCCTGCCTCTGTCCCTTGTCCCACCTCAGGCACCGAGAGGCAGGCCCAAGCATCCCCGTGTGAACTGAATGTCAGAAAGCCTCTCTTTGTAACGAGTAAATGCTTGTAGCTAAGCTTTCATTTGATGGACGTGGTTGCAAGCAGAAGGGCAGGAAAGGATGAAGTTTACAGACCCACATGCAGACACAGAGCCCAGTGAAGAGGGATGCTTGCAGCTGCAGTAAGAGCATGAATGCTGTTTCGGCCAGCTCTGCTGCTGCCTTTCAAAAGCAGGAGGACGTCTGTAGCCTTTGGGCTGCTTCCATCCCAGCAAACAGAGCCAGTCCTGTGTGTCGGGGATCGGCGCCAAGCCTTGCATTATTCACACCATGGCTGAACTGGACCCAGAGCAGCCAGACTTCTCAGCCAAAAGTATGAGACACCGGGAGAAGCAGATATAAAAGCTATTTCTAGAATAACCTGAGATCTTGCAGCTGTACCAAGAAGATAAAACCTCTCAAAGTACCTGCTGCAAAGATGCCTTCTTCAGTCATTGCATCTAGATCAATATTGTGTTGGCTAATTTCCATGATTTTAAAGCTCAGTACCAGTAACCCTCACCTCTTATCTCTTAGGGTGATTAGAAGTGCCAGCTTCACTTCATGTATGACAGTATAACTGGAAAAAGACAGTGACGCATTTTAGAGGCTTGAAGAAGTGCCAGAGCTTTTATATATTCACTGACAGTCAGAGTTCAAAGGTGATGACAACATCATGCTTGGATACACTGAGAGTCAATCATCATCCAATCTGCGCTGAAAAACAAATGCCGGCGAGCGTGTAGGGGGAGCTCAGTTCAGAGCTGGTATGCATGGTAAACCCCTTAATCCCAGCACCTGTGATAAATGCTATCCACCATTAGCAGGTGGAATTAAACTTGGCTTGCAGGGGGCATCAGTGGATATAAACACTTTTGGAAACCTCTTAACTATTTCCTGGGGAAGGGCCTAACTTCCACACTGCGAACTGCTTCAGGTGTCAACCTCTCAACAGGAGGGCCATCCAATACTAAGGGAAGTATTTATTCTTCTTTTTTTTTTTTTAACTGCTCAATCCATTAAGTTTCCTCTAATAGGATTTTAGGTCAGAAATTATATTCACTGACTTCGGTAAAATAGTCAGCTTATGCTGTACTTTTCACCTATATCCACCAACACATCCAAAGTTTTGGTTGCTTTTGGCAGTCTTCCTGACATGGCATACCACAACAGCCTACTTCACCATACAGCCAAAACTGGGGGCACTGTGCTTTACAAGGTATTTTAACCAAAGGCAATGAGCTTTCAGGAAGAAACTGAATGTTGCACAGAAGTGCCAAGTCCAGAGCTTCATCTAACGTTTTCTAAAGCTCTAGGAGGCCTGTTCTGGGCCAAGCCTTTTTCTTACCAGGAAAACGGCACCTAAATAAATCCAGGAACTCTGAGTTGCATAAGCTGAGTCTTGCATGCTGTTGGAAGGGTCAGATTCCTCCCCAGACTTCTGCCAGTCAAAGCCATTAGAAAACAATTTGATCTCTTAGAAAATTTTAACCCTTAATGTGTTGGTTTCTGATATACCGATTCTCTAAAGGGGGGAAAA
This sequence comes from Butorides virescens, assembly GCA_017310255.1. NCBI lineage: Eukaryota > Metazoa > Chordata > Aves > Pelecaniformes > Ardeidae > Butorides > Butorides virescens. The sequence continues at coordinate 85,570 of JADKXX010000342.1, forward strand.
AAAAAGAAAAAAAGGAAGGAACATTTATTTCTGCACTCCTCTTCCTATGCCTTTTTTCAGGTAAAAAACTACATTTGGTGATTCTCACTGTGGTTATTAGTCACCTACACCACTGGACCAGTTTTTTTAAACCCTCCTACGATAGTTGCGTGCTCAGGACTCCCATTGATTCGTGGAAGGAGAGACAGGGACCTGTGCCAACCCAGAATATCTAAATCCACAGGCGTTTCAAAATTTTTTTTTAGCCTCAGGCTACAGTATGTACAAATACGCATGTGTGCAAATGAAGCATGGTAGCAAGGTAGTACTGAAGCAACAAAGATAATTGTTTAAAAAACTATTTTTGGGGCAAAGATCTATTGGATGTTTTACTAATTAAGGTATCTCCTGCAGTAATACAGTGGCACTACTGAAGGGGATATTATCAGATGGCAACAGCACACTCTTTAGCAAAGTCAGACTTTGGAGCATACCTACAGGCTTAAAACGGCTATCACAGAATCATAGAATAGCTCAAGTTGGAAGGGACCCATAAGGATCATCAAGTACAACTCCCTGTTCCTTGCAGGACTATCTAAAACCACTATCATGAGATATAAACCAGAGTTAAAATTATGGTTACTAACTTCCTTAAAAAAACACAACTAGACTGTTTTTGGTCAAGCCAGTGCTAAATAAAAATTATATCCTTGGTAAAATTGAAAGTGGAAACCTGTTCCTGGTCCAAATTCTGCCCTGGCAATATAATGTCCCTCTATTAGACATGAATTTAGTCCATTAGATATAGGCAAGCATATATAGAATCATAAGAATCGTTTAGGTTGGAAAAGACCTTTAAGATCATCAAGTCCAACTGTTAACCTAACCCTGCCATCCCACCACTAAACCATGTCCCTAAGCACCTCTTCTACCTGGCTTTTAAATATCTCCAGGGATGGGGACTTGACCACTTCCCTGGGCAGCCCATTCCAATGCTTAATAACGCTTTCGGTGAAAAAATTTTTCCTAGTGTCCAGCCTAAACCTGCCCTGGCGCAACTTGAGGCTGTTTCCCCTCATCCTATCAGTTGTTACTTGGGAGAAGAGACCAACACCCACCTTGCTACAAGCTCCTGTCAGGTAGCTGTAGAGGGTGATAAGATCTCCCCTCAGCCTCCTCTTCTCCAGGCTAAACAACCCCATATATATAAATAAGTGAACTGGATTTTCTGTAAAATTAGAACAAGTTTTGGAGAGAGATTAAAGCAGTCATCCTTTTTCTCCACTTCATCAGCTTGTTTACTTTAACTCCAGCACTGCGTGTGTTTTAATCTCATAAAGACAAGAACAGATTATCCCGACTTTGCTTTCCAGACCAACAGATCTGAAAAATGAAACAAAAGCCACCTCTTGCCATGCCCAGCGTGGAGAGATCCAACTTGCACTAATTCTGCTGAACGAGGAACCCACCTGGCTCCTAACTGAATGAGGAATTATTGGGAAGCCTGCGCTGGCGTCATGCACTGCATGTGGCCAAGTCTCAGGCCGTCGGGTGGATGCACGTGTGGGGCACAGCTCAGCTCCCTGCTGCACAGGACAGCCTGCCCCTACTGTCTCTCACTGAGCGCGGCTGGCGAAGCGAGGAGCACTTTTTTCTGTTTTATTTTTCACAGCTGCTGCTGCTGCCATTTGCTGTCAGTCTGGTGTCAGAGGGAAGACCTTATTTTCACAATAATTTGGCAAGTTGGTGACTTACCTCTTTAACTGGCAGGCAGGACCCAGGTGGACAGCATCGACACAAAATCAGATGCTAAGTGAAGACCGAGAAGAAAAAGAAGAAAAGTTGGCCACAGGCGTGCAGTAGTAAAAACTGACTGAACTCAAGGTGGGAGGGGGACCTTGTTTGGAACTGCTGTGTTTAGACCTGTTTTTCCCCCCCCCAGGAGAGAGACTTCACCCACTCTTTGACCAGGGGATGCTCCCTAGCACTGGGGTACTAGCCTGGCAGTGGTACCAGGCAGCACCCACAGAGCTGGACCAAACCAGCTCTGACAGAGCTCACAGAAACTTCATGCGGTCCAAGCCACTGAGTCCATGTAGGCCAAGTGGGATGAAGATGGCTTCAGTGGGTGCCTATTTCAAAGGGACTATGTAGGAAAAACTGTTTGATAAGGACTTCGGGAGGGAAGGAGGAAGGACACAGAGGAACAGAAGTGTCTAGGTTCCTTGAAGGAGGGCACTGACTTGTGTTTTTCTGTCTCATCGGGTAGGTCTGAACTGACATGGGTACAGAGAGACTAGCTTAGGACTTGCTCCAGCACCATCTAAAAAGCATCCCCTTCACCAAGCCTGCCAGGATTGTCTGGAAGATAAAGTTCAAAGGCTTTTACTTCAGATGGTAACTACTTTGCAGAGAGCGAGGTCAAACTGGTTGAACACCATCCTTCGGTGCCTCCCCATGCTGCTGCACATGGCTGAGAGGCAGGCCACTTCTCTCCCAGACAGCAAAGGGTCCAACCTCTGCAGCACGTGCAAGACCAGCGAAGGCAGATCATCCCTGGGCAAAGCTTTTTACTCTGCCAGTCAGCAGGAAAAAGCTCGTTTGGGCACTGATGCTGTTTGCATCAGCAATCCCCAAGGGTTGAGCTACCCCGTCTTCCCTGCCTTGACTTGCCAATCTATCCTGGTTTGCCTCTGCAGTTGTAATTTGCAGCTTATCTGGATGATGACAAATCACACGTAAAACAGGAGAGGAGTAAAACAGCATAATGAAATTTTATTCTGAAAATATGGCAAGAGTCTAAGGCACTTCAAACATTTCAATACACATGACTAAAGTGAATGTGACAAGGTAATAGCGTTCCATAAATATGCACTGAGAACTACGCTCAATTCCACTCAAGGGGAATATACAGCTGGTACCTCTAATTTTACTCTCCAATAAACAGGAAGGGAGCTTATAGACTGACACAGTTAATAAAAATATGGTAACAGGACATGTAATTCTTCATGTAGTTTTTAATTATTAAGGAATATAAAATGTTGAAAATACTGTGCGAGTTAATTTTATAGATACTAGTATCTTTCATATAAAAAGTTATACATTATCCCCAATTAGCAACAACTTATTTAGTGAACTTCAGACCTGACGAGAAGCTCTATCCCCAATACCTACCCACTCACCCACCAGCTCAAGATCCATGGAGCTGACTATATAAGCAACTGCAACTTCTGAATTTTGAAGTAATTAAAAACACCAAAATCAAGTTGGAATGAAATTTATGAAAAGGTTACTGTGATAAAGTCCAGGCACAGTAAATATGTTTTAGAATGATCAAAAAAAAGCCACCGGGACACCCTTGCATGGATAGCTTTAGCAGTCTTAGGCTGCACATAACATAGGAAAGGATAATCTATAGCAAAGAAAAGCAGGATGTATGCCAGTGTAAGGCAAGATGAGTAGGTGAGCAGAAGAACAGTTCTGGCTAAGGTTCTCAGCTGAGCGCTACTTAAGTATGTGCTTGCTTCAAGTTTACAGTTTTCTATCTTTAGCACTAGATCTCTGCTTTCACTTTGCTGGTGAGTTCAGGCACAAGACAATTACATTCAGTATCTGTCTTAGTAAAACAGTAACATTTAGCAGCTTAAAGATGGCATAGAGATTTTTACAGATATTCATGCACTACTACTCAAACGTGGCTCTGTGGGTGGGACCAGGAGATGTCTTTCTGCTAAGCCTAGGAGTGCCCTAGAAAAAAGGAAAAAGCAATTAATCAACGATAGATTATTCCAGCCAGTCAAGTAAGAACACAGCACTCACAAGCACTCTGTTCAATCCCTTGCCTTTAATTGCACAGGTTAATTTTTTTTTTTTTTTTTTTCCCATTTTAGGAAGAACAGTGCCAGTTATCATACAGCCTACTAACTGAGAGTGCCTGTTGTTTAGACAGTGAAACGTGTAGCAGCAGTTTATCAGGAAGGTGAGATGGGGCTTGGAAAGCAGGTGGGTATTTGCCAGAACACCTACGACAGCTGTAACTCCAGAAACAGCTGTGTTTTGGTGACCAGGTCAATAATTAGCACTACAATGATGCAACAGCACTTCTGCACACTTGCCGGAGTCAGTGAACCTTGCTAGTGTGCTCTCTTGACCCCCCAGGAAAAAGGGAAGTGGAGGTATCCTTCAGCCAAGGTTCAGCCTTCTGCAGACAACCTGCATTAAAAAATGTGCATTTCACTTACCAGCATAAAAATTACCCTGTGAATAAACCTGAAAATTCATGTGCTGTACGGCTGGCTGTACAGCTGCCGGGGTGGTGGTGTAGTAATTTTTTGTTCATGTTTTACTATTACATTCAGGAGCAGCAAGTTAAAAAGCAAACTGCAGGAGGTTGTTTACTAACCGGTGACTGGGTTTTGGAAAAGTTGACATGTGCATATAGGAGAACTGCTATGTCCTTATGTCCAGCTTCCAGGGCTATTGAAAGTGCTGTGCTGCCATCCTGAGAGAAGAAAGGAAGAAGTAAGAGAATTAGTGCCTGCGTGCATTAACCACCCTCTTAAAAGCCCAGTCAGCCCACCGAGAAAGGAAGCTATGAAGTGGAGGCCCCACTGCTCAGACAGACAGTTGGGTTAATTTAGAGTGTTGTTTAATTTCTTTTATTATAATTAAGTGACAATAAGCTTTGCACTGCTGTTTTATGAGGCAGTCCAATTGTCAGAGGCCTCATAATTTCTCTCAATGAGGAGTCTCGATTATTGCTGAGGAAGAATGAGCATGCCATTATCATAGTAACGTTACATGTAGTGCTGTGTAAGACTGGTGATTTCAGAAGATTGGTCTGAGAGAAACTACAGTGACAGTGAGGAGTGGAAGAGAAGATAAGGGAGGGCATAAATGCTAATCAAATATCATGATAATTGCTGTGTTATAATAATAATTGTTGTGTTATAGCTCCCATTAACACTAAGAATGGTTGCATTCATAATTCCAAATGCTCCTTGATGGAAATCTACCTACAAACAAATGGACTTTCCCAGTCGAATACCATCAGGTCAAATACTGTCACCTCCGTTTCTCAGAAGATACTGCTTTCAGAAACTGTGGTTGTTGAGGCTGCTAGAAGCAAAGACTGCTTTTGCCTAAAGAGGAATATATTGACCTGCTGGTTTCCCTTTAGACCATGTTTGGTCCAGGAAGAAGCAGACGTCAGACAACCTGTGATATGAACCTCTGAGCTGTCAGAGGGGCACATTTGTACAAAGCTGCCACATCCCCAACTCTGCCTTCCTTGCTTCCTTCCCTTCCTGAAACTGGTGCATCACATGGCTACAACTCCCCTGCTCTCCAATGGTGCTTAAATTACAAGACAGGCAGCTACAACCTCGACACAAATCTCACAGTGGCTTGCTGGTCCACTGCCTGGCTTTTGCCTCTTGCGCACAGCAGTTTCCACAATAATGCCGGTATTTGGTATGTCCTCTCATAGGGATCGCCTCTGATGTTGGCGCTCTGAGTGGAGCACGTTTTCCAGCCACTGCCGTAGCACTGGTATTAGAGAGGTCAGCAGCAGTCTAAGGACACTGTAAACCCCTTTTCCAGCATGGGACACGATGGAGAGCATCCAAGTAGAAAGTCTTCTTATGAGACTACAGGGAGTGATTATACATAAATATAACTGTCCTAAGCAGACAGGGAGCTAGAAGAGCTGTCCACTGCTGCACTACAAATGAACAACAAATACTCCACAGTCAGCACCAGGAAAAACCAAGTTCTTAAAGAGCGATGCTGAATCACTGTCGGAGTGGCACGCATCAGTAGGATGAAGCTCAGTTTACCACTGATCATACTGACTGGAAAAGCACGACTGTCACATTCAGCATAGCTAGGGGAACGCTAAAAATCTCATTGTTTCTCATCACAAACTAACCTGTTATAAAATGAATAAGCAGGAGAGAAGCTGTTCTTGCGAAACAGTATCAAACTGCCTAAAGGAATAGCTAAGTCTCATGTCCCCATAAAGACTCTTAATTATTAACTTGGCGATTAATAATAGTCCTAAGAGCACCCAGGCTGCAGTAACCTAGATTGCCCCCCAAAGGGTTTGTTACACTCAGGCCTTCTTATACACCGCTGGCACCACGGGGCAACCGAGCCGGCTCCTGCGGCAGGTGAGTGAATTAACAGAAATGATGTCTCTACCTTTCTGCAGCAGCTTCAACAAATAACCACCCCCTACCCTCCCAAATCCCAAACCCAGGCTCCATTTCAGTGCTCAGTGGGTGAAAGCACTAGGAAGAAAGGAAACGCGCCCAAAAAGTGATGCTGTTAATGAGAACACAGTACTGGCAAGAAACCAGCTAAGTCAACTTTTTGAAGCTTGACATCGAATTGTCTGCTGATACTGTAGGCTGCAATGATCCTTGCAAACAAGAAATACGCAAGAGTCTCACTTGGCACTGAAGTCACAGTCTGTATCTGTTTATTGTCAGGGTAATGCAGCTTCATGACTGAGTCCAAACCTGTACTCTCAAAAGTCACAGTATAGATACCGTGTCAACATCCTGTGAAGAGAACTGTAGGGCTGATGTTTGCCATGGACACAGAAATCAACACAGCAAGGCCATTAAGTCACCAGATGAGGTCGTAACTGAAAACTGGGAGATTCATGGGAAAGGGGGAAGGAATGTGAGAAGGGAAGATGTTTACCATGAGCTAGCAAATGGTTTATCTCTTCTGGCCACTGCACACCTGCAGCTAACCACACAAGTAGCTACTGGGTAGGTCTCTAGAAATGCAGAGGTACTAGCCAAATTATCACAGCACTTACTACCACTAAACAGAGGATTCATGCGTTTGGTACTTTGGCACTGTGAGTCAGAGATTTGTCTAAGTGGATTTTAGCAGCTCTCCACTGCATCAAAAAAACCTGAATTAGAAAAACATTCCAGAGTGGAGAAGCTATCTGATGAAGCACTATCTGGAAAGGCAACTCACATTGTCCTCCAGGGTGCCATTACACCCAGGCTGAGCCAGCAGAAGTTTGACAATCTCTACATGTCCATGTTCACTAGCACACATCAGAGCCGTAGAGCCCTCGTCGTCCTGGATATTGACGTCTGCACCACAGGCCAGTAAAGCTTTAACCATGTCTATCCGCCCATGACTCACAGCTAGCATCAGTGCAGTCTGACCAGCCTGCAGGGGAAGAAGAGGAAAACCTAAATCACCACACAGACAATCAGTGACAAAGCATGCACACATATTTTTGGCACTGTGCTTCTGGGGAAAAAAAAAAGTGTTATTTTATACAGCACTCTTAAGGCTCTGCTTGCCATTACTTAAATACCCTGTTTGCATAATATATCCCACATACACATAGCTATTTATTAAATTAAAGGAAGACATTGGATCTACTTCCAGACATCTGGAGTTCCTTGGAAGAAACTAAATGATGCAGAATTTGTAAATGCCTCCTAAAATTCAGTAATGGTTCTTTCACATACACTTTTCAATCCTCATTTTCAGAAGAGATCCAGGCCTGAGGCTCAACTGTTCTTCCACAGCTCCATTTTGTATACAGCAATCAAAAACATATACACCAACATCAAAGATGGCAGAGGGTGAGAGTGAACGAGTGCAAAAGATGAACCAATAGAGCAGGGATGGGAGCATGGAAGGAAAGACAGAAAGCCACAGGAGTAGGAAAGTGTCTCGCGAACCATTTGACTGACCTGGCTGGCTTTAGCATTCACATCCCCACAGCTGAACAGTTCCTCCACTATCCTCATGTCCTTCTCTGCTTCCACAGCTGCAAGCGCAGCAAGCATGATGGGGGTATAGCCGGCCTTGTTCTGGTGATTTACATTACAGACATCTGCAGAAGGATGAGATAATTTCTTTGGAAAGCAGGAACCCAAAAAGCAGCAATTGTGCTAATGAACTGAATAAACTGTTAGTAGAGCAGCCTATAAAAAGAAAAGGCAGCAATTGCTCTCATAATGGAGGCAATTCAAGGGAAAGTGGAGAAGAAAAAAATAAACAGGGGTGCTCTTGAGCCTGAGAAAGAAAAGGATTCTCTTCTACTGTGCATGCAACACAAGGGAGAGCACAAAGCCATTTTCTATGTCATCCTTCAGGGCTTTCTTTGTACATTTCTTTTCTTTTGCAAAAGCAAGTGGTTTGAAATTTGACAGTGACCACCAGGGTCATGGGTCTGAACCCCACGAATATCATCAGAAGAGTCTTTAAGCTCCTCTCCTGAGGGGATCCACACTGCAAAACAAAAACGGCCCAGCAACATCGTCAGTGGAAAAGCTGTTTCTTCTCAGCACAAATATTTTCCTGTAATTGGTGTTATTTTAAAGATCTCTAAGTGTAGTTTGACAGGTTTTGCAGCTGCAGAAAAAAACTTTCAATTAAAGACTGTTTCCAGCTCTACAGAATATTTGACTGAGAACAAAAGTACTCTGGGAACAAATGCAGTCAAGTCCTCTGACTAGTGCCAGCAGCTGACGAGTTCTTCTTTTCATTCAAATCTAACCTCCAGCCTATCCCTAAAGTTCTGCAGAAACCCAGCAGGGCTTTTTAGTTTACCAGGCAGCAGGGCTTTCAGTATGCTTATCGCATTGGAAAACAGAGACTCAGACTTACATAAACAGTATCTCTAGACTGAGGTTAAATTGCACCACTATCTTAACAAGCAAAAATGTTTCAGGAAATTCTTCAGATTTATTGCCAGAGGCTTTTTTTTTTCAAGGGAAAAGAACACTGCAGAAGCAATACAAGTGCAGATGTAAGAAAATGCACATTTTTTCATATTCCATAGACATCCCCTATGCTACCTTATAACCAGTAGCCCAACCTTACTTTCAGAAGCCACCAAAGCCACAGAACTTGACACTCTGCTGCAGCCATTACTTCATGAGTTATGAATAATCATTGTAAGTGATGCTTTCCTACCCTGACTAGACTACTTCAGCAGAGGTGTGTTTTCTGGTGTCACCTTTTCTGAGGTCACCCTTCTGAGGTCACCTACTTTTCTATACGGCTAATGAGTAGAGCTGTTTTCCTATTTGTCCTCTTGGTAACACTGCATGGTGATATGGAGGAGTTTCTTGTCTAATCTGCTCCTCCTACCAAATGACAGAATCTGCCTGTGATATAACCACACTGCAAAGTTGACCATAGTGACCATTTAGCAGAGGGAGACTGTCAAAACCTGAAAGAATTTCACAAATATCTTCCAAGTACTGGCGTGTGCAGTGTGCTCCCATGCACCTGGCACTAGTCACGGTTGTTGGATTTTGCAGTTAAAACCCACTGCCTTCGTAGGAATACACCAGCTGCCCTAAACTACAGTGGTCCCACCTTCCAGCAACAGAAGAGTGTGCTCCTGCTACCCCAAGATGCCCAGGGAAGCGGAGGGGCAGTTTCCTCCCACCGCTGTGCTGCAGAGCCAGCCTGCAGCATTTCACTATGCTCCTGACATTCCCCACATTCCCCTGCTGTGAGTCACTCTTCCCAACAGGCTGCCTTCAAACAGGACCAGAGATTTCAAAGCGCTCGCTTTCCTGCAGAGGAAGTCTTTACAGTGACAGATGTGCTGGGTTATCAAAGCTGAGATTTGTATCATTAATATCCCTGTTTATCTGGTGTTACCCTTCTGGATTTATAAATATTGCTAGGCTTACACTCCAGCCATGTCATTGGTCTAGTTAAGATTCACAGCCAACTGTGACAGGTTTTATAAATAGTTTAGGGAAAGAAACTTCAGTCAGGGAGCAAAACTAGGCTTAAACTGATTGCATTCTGCCCGGGGCCAGCTCCAACATGTGACACCTTCCGCTGCCTGCCTTCTGGCTTAGCCGGTGTGGGGAGCGGATGCTCTGGAGTGCCCCCTCTGCCACTACCCTCCCCATATGTGGGTGGCAAGGGGATTGAGAGAAGGAAAGAACAGCAAAAGCAACTAAATTAAGCATCACCACATTGCTCGTTGATGAGGGAAATGCTCCTATATAGCAGAATGCCACATTGCTCCAGTTTCTCAAGAGAGCAGTATAGACACACCAAGGTGGTGGCCAGAAAAAGCTTCTGTACTGCTCTAGTACAATAAAGCTAGACAAGTCTGAGTGTTTAACATGGATGTTTATACCTGAATGCATCTTCCTCCATCAGCACCCTACCTTTGGCTGAGCAGCAGCTGCACTGCCTCCAGAGAAAACTGCTGGAGGCTGGTGCTGCCAAACTTGGACTACCGTCCAAGAATCAGGGATCTACCTACCTGTCCCAAACATCAGTCAACTCTATATAATTTACTTGAGTGAATTTACTTGAGAGTTTTTATAACTTCTTCAACAGCCATCACCCTCACCTCAAAAGCTAGCACTAGAAACAAGGATTCTAGACTACCCCAGTGAGCCACCATGTAACTGTTAATGGCTAAAACAGCTACCGGAGGAAGCCCAAACTTGACCTCTTGCTCATCAAGAATTCCACCTGTGAGGATTGCAAAATAACAAAAATAATTTAAAAATAAAGCAAACAAGTCAACCTACTTGCATCCAGAAGAAGCTTTACAATTTCAAAGTTAGAATGTGAGACGCTGTAATGCAGAGCCGTGTTTCCGTTTCCATCTGCCATATTGATGATATGTCTGAGGACAGCAGGAGAAATCTCTTCAAAAGCAGTTATGTAGTCTCCAACCATTTCAGGGACAGCTGACTTCTGACTTGAGACACGAAACCACTCATGCTGGATGGTATTTAAACAAAACCTCTGCCAAAACCAAGACAGAAAAATTTACATGTGGGCAATCTATTTAAAGGACTTTCCATCCCACAAGTCAGCGATGCAGGAGGTCAAGCCTTTTTTAGTCAAATGTGGGAAGAAAGTATTCAGCTCACAAACAAGATATACGGACTGAAGCTTCCCCTTTCACTAAACCCCTCTTTAAAACACCAGTTGTTTACCTCCTCTCATTTCACTTCATTTTCAGGAATGGTTTGCCTCTGAGGACACAGAATTTTAGGATGAGATTATTCCCAGAATGAGATGTCAAATCGGTGTCAAATACTTGTGAACAGAAAAAAGACTTGGAGTAAAGTTCATAAATCACTGATGAACCCAACACTACGGCCAGTGGGAACACACATTTCTCAGGGACTTAGAACAACAGCATCCTAAGTCAATTAGTCCCAAACCTGAGGCACAAATTATCGAATGCACGAAGTATGGGAGAACTGGCTGGACAGCAGTTCTGCAGGAGAAGGGCTGGGCATTATAGAGGATTGTGAGCTGAACCTGAATCAACAACATCACACTGTAATGAAAAAGGCAAATACTGTTTTGGGGCAAATAAACAGATTTATAGCTTGCACAGTGTGTGATGAAGTCCCTTCTCTCCACCTAGCACTGTGAAGGCAACAGCTGGACTACCTTGTCTGGTCTGGTCATCGAATGATGAGAAAGATTTGGTTGAAGCAGTTTCAAAGGTGAGCAGCGAGAATGATGAGAAGTCAAGGAAATCTGACCTATGGGACTGACAGGAGGGACCAGAGATTCTCTGGTGAAAGAACAGCTGGGGAAAGGAACACTGTAATGTTTTCACAGTGCAAAAGGCTGTTGCAGTGAGAAAGAAAACTGTTCTTCACCTGCAGAATGGGTGGCTGTAGTTAGTAAGGGATTTTAGCTGCAATGAGAAGATGCAGGGTAGACATTCAGGATAAACTTGCCCATTGGTATGGACTGAGGGTGGAGGGGTAGGAACCTCTTAGGCCAGATAGCTGTCTGTTGGGAATAATGTGGGTAGAGCAGATCTAGCTATGAGCCAAGGGGGCTCCTGCCACCACTGCTAGCTCTGGCTTTCTGACACAATTTCTCTAACCCGGAAGGACCACCAGGTCCTTCTTCTCTTCTCATAAATCATCACCTGCAAGGTGGCCAGTAAGTTCAAGGACAATTTTGCAAAGAAGACACTCAGCACGTTTCTCTAGCCTCTAGGGAAAACACAGAGGGCCTGTACCAGTAGTTCTAGAGGGGGCCTGTGTCTGGTAAAGGGAGAATATTCTACACAAGTCAGTACTGCATATATATCTGTACTACATACACATATATACAGAATATTCTACATCAGTACTACTATAATAAAAACTTTTAAAAGGTCCAACTATTTGAATCAAGAGACCATGTGTATTGTGAACACATGGAGTTGAAACACAAAAGTGGTCATAAAGTGACACAATATAAATTTTTTTTGTTATTTTAGGCAATACTGAGTGCAAAACACCACTAAGAAATTATTTTTACAGTCACAGTATCACACACATTATTAAGTAAATGGTAGACTTTTCTTATTCAAGTAATCCATCACATCCCAAAGGGAGCAGTCTGCAGCTCTTTCTGGCATAAACAGCAGCTAGAAGATATGAGTATGTTGGAAGAGGTTGGGACAAGTTATACAGATCCCTAGCTGTACTGAAGTTTACCCTTTTTGGACAAGACTTCTTTATCAGCAGACAGACAGAGAACAAGAGCTGATTAGTCTGCAGTTTCCAGATACAAAGCACCACTTGTGCTGGCAAACACTTGTAAGCAAAAGAAAGAAACACGTAAATGCAAATTATACTTCCAAGGCAGAGAGTATCACCTGGTTATGCCATTTTTGACACTTTCAACTCTGACTGGGCCTGAAGCTTTGTTACTTGAATGCCTAAACTGCTCCTGAAGGACTGACACAGGATTAAAAACTGCCTGTCACAACTGTATTAAACAACCGTTCAAAACGTTCCCTCAAAACATGGGACCACAAACGTCAGAACTGGACACAGACAGTACTTGTGCCTGTGTCTTACAGACAGTATTACTGTCTTTAAGAAGCTGCAGATGCTCTACAGCAGAGGAGACTGGCACTGGGTTGTTGCCTTTTACATCACTGCTCAACTGTAAGAAATGCAAAATTCAATTACATATCACTAAACAGTGTTCCTTTGCTTTCAGATTGCCCTCGCAAACAGGCAATTCCTACGAGGCATATAGGCAATTCCTATAGGAAGCCAATACAACCTTATTTCTTGAGACTGAGTATTAGCAAGGAATCCTCCCTACTCCCTGCTGCACTGATAAAAGCTACCAGCACAGTAAGTGAGACGGAAACAGTATCCCTGTGCTTAGAAGGAGGCAGAACAGGTTCTCTTTCAGAACAGACTCTGAGCTTTCGATGTGGGAAGAAACACCCTGGGCAGCCTCTTAACAAGAGGCCTGAGAGCTGTCCACAGCAGTGCTAAAAGCGACACTTAGAAAAATAACATGGGAACGCACGGATGTGTGGAAACCATGCTTTTGTGTTGCTATTTTTATGTGTGTGCCTTGGGACAACACCACCCCAGCACACAAAGCACAAGTACATTCTCTGGACAAAAGTCTCCTGATAGAAGCAGCACTTTGTGACTCTTCCAGGAAAGATGAAATCCTTTTCTGCCTAGCCACTGCAGTGCTGGTCCTGCAAAACCAGAAGTTACCACTCCCTGAAGTTTTTCTGTTGCAGCTCAGAGGGAATTTTGCCCTGCACTGCTTACCACGTCCTTGCTGGTCAATGCCTTGGGGTCATCGATGTTGTTTCTCAGCAGGTGACAGGCAGACAGCATCTTTTCACTTAGCTCGTATCTGAGGGAGACAGCAGAATACATGGCATATTTAAATTTTTCTCTTGATGTTTCAGCATAGAAACATTTACCTTTCTGAAAGTCATGTGGGAATTAATGTTTCCAGGCAAGCCATCAGCTGCTGCAATGCAGAAGCCACCCTGGCAGCTCTTCTCTGTGGGGACTCTCTCCACAGCGAGCGGAGCTGCTGGTGGGGCTGTGGACCTCCGCAAGGAGGAAATAGGTGTTTTCCGATTCATGCAGGAGGAGCAGCGGGAAGGGAGAGCAGGTGACACATCAGTGCTGTGCTTCAGGCTTGGCAACCCTTCCAGTGGAAATTCTCACCTACTGCTGTACGACTGCAGAGCATGTTATTACATACTCTGTGCTTTGATTACTTGATTAACAAGAGGAAATGCTGACAGTTATGATGGAAATGGAATTAACTAACTGGTGGGAAAGGGCACAGGCGGTGCCTCCTAGCTGGCTCCTGGTTTATCCCGCTCAACAGAACCAGACTTTCTCATCCCACTGACTCTGGAAATGTACTTTCTTTCTCCAGTCCCCCTTCGTTGTTTTCACTTCTGCCTCCTTTCCATCACAAATTTCAAAACTCAGGGAATAGCTGAAAATAAGATGGCCCATGCCTGCACCACACAGCATGCCAGGCTGTCGCCAACCATCTCTGTCTACAACCCGCCACAGAAGATAATGGCAATTTTCAAGGAAAATTCTCCCAAAAAGAAGAGAGGCTAACACAGTCATGTGTAGCTCTCCAGGGTTACAAGCCAGCTGCTGGTGCTTCCAGAGCAATGAAATGATCCACCACTGCATGTACCACACTCGGTCCCATGTGGCCATGCGCCCTGTCTCTTCCCCTTGAAGGGCACTGCCAGGGCAGCCAGCTTGCAAAGGACACGCTCTTCAAGTACACGTGGCTATCTAAGCTGTCCTGCTGCCCCTCTTCACCACCACCCCTTGCTAGGGTAAATACAAATTAGAGAGCTCCTTTGAGAAACTGCCCCTTTTTTGTGCCAACTGTAAAGTAACAGGCCACAGCACCGTATACATAAAGCTCACGGCACTTTAAAACTCACAGCTCCAAGGCCTTTGAATAGCCCTTAATTATAGATTTCTGCATCTCTTTTATTTAGCAGTTAATAATTACAGGTAAGTTTGATGCTAAGCTATATCTGCAGTGAAACACGTTAGTTTAGTCTCAGCTCTTTTACTGCTATTCTTCCACTTACATAATTTTCCAAGCTAGCACACTTGTAAACATCTGCCAAACCCAGTATCTATAAAATATTCCTTCATCATCTATTTTTCTACTTCCTTTTGTCAATTTCCTAATCAAGAAGCAGTAAAACCTCACCACACTAGTGCTTTCCATGTGCCAAAAAAACCCCAAATGCCTTGCCTGTCCAGCTCATTACCAGCAATCTGAAAAGTAACTTAAACATGAAATGCTGAACAAGTACACGACAGTGTACTTAAACTAAAATAGCCTTAAACTATTAGTGTATGATCCATATGAAGTATATGATACCGGGTTTGGATGACCTCCTTGCTGCTGTACCCCATCACCTTACCAGCAGTACCCGCCACGGCTGAGATGCCGTGGAAGGTGCAAATGGAAGATGTGTTCCCAGCAGGCTGCTGACCTGGTGCACATGGTTCAAGACTCATTTGCTTGCTTACTTGCTGTTTTACAGACCAGGTTGTAACAAGGCATCGCCTGCCCCCAAACAAGTGCTGTTTGTCACCTGGTAGAGCCTCTGCTGGAGCAGGGAGCTGCCCAGGTCTCACTGTAAATGGACCATTTAAAGCCGCTGGGGTCAGCTGCTGGAAAGGACACCCTCTGAGACCTTTTCCCCGCTCAGACATGGTTGTTTTGTCACCGAACCACCTCTGGTTACCCGAGGAGGAGGGAAGCAGGCAGCAGTTGAGCAACAATGGGGGCTGGTGCTTTCTCCACCAGCACGGGCACAGCCCACAGCTTGCGGCACGCGATGAGGTGGTGAGGTGGTCACCCCCTCAGAGGTGCTGGGGAGAGGGCAAGCAGCCTACCTCTCTCTGATTTCCACCTCCTCAGCCTCGCTTTCTGGGGGAGGGCTGTCCTTCTCTGCCCCCATGGCACAGACCTCTGGGGCGTGGGACATGGGCTGCCCATCTTCTGTGTGCCGGCCGTGAGGGTACTCGTGGCCCTCACACTCCTCCTCCGAATCCGAGGAGGAGCTTTCCTCGGAGCTGGAGTCGTCGCTGGATGTCGTCTCGTACCTGGGGGGAGAAGGGGCAGGGGCAGGGGTGCTTGCTCAGCACGATTCAGCAGCGGTCAGTACTTGCTGGTGCAGGTTGAAAAAACGTCCTACAAAGGCTTAGTTCTCCTGTTTTCTACTCAGAGACCTTTTCTACTCACTGAACTCAGTGTCACTGCCAACTCACACTGCGATTATTACGTCTACGATGTGTAATGAAAGAAGAACAACCCTCTTTAAACAGCAGTCTTAACACTCTGTCAGACCTTGCCTTAGCCCCAAAATGGAATGACTTTGTTCAGAGTAAATTGAAGTTGCTGCCTGACCAGGCAGATATAAGCAGGGTAGCTAACAAACCTATCTAAAGACAACAGCCATTTTAACATTTTTTCCTGTGACAATCCAAAACATTTTTTTTAGGTGAAATACAAGTGATTTGGACAATTATAATGCTGATTCTAATCTCACCAACCTCAACTGCTGATGAATTAATGTACTAAGCCTATTATTCTAATGTACAACAGTGATTTATGAGTGATAACATTCGCCCACTACAAGTAATAATACTTTTTAGCCAGTGTATGAAATGAAGTAATTGCGATCAGTAGGCTCATTTGTACTAAAGAAATCTGACCTGAGGAAAGGGTTAGAAAAGCTATATAAAAACAATTTGGTGAAAAATTTTAAAGTTCTCTGCAATATCCTACAAGGGTATGTAGTATTTTAAAAGAAGCTAATTTTCCATACCCTTTTCTGTATTTGTATAGCAAAGTTTCTATATTTATCTAGTGCGAAAAGTTAATTCTTAGGCAGTACCACCTCTTGCTGTATTGTTCAACAGCACAATGTTGTGCTTGTCAGCTACCAAATACGTACTGAAGTTTTCCTTACTAAAATACTGTCTTAGAAATGTTCCCATGACTCTTTGAGCTTGTTTCACTTTTGTCTGTTAAATTTGGCAGCAATCTAATCTACAGGTACTTGAGATTGATACCACACATTGACTTGAAAGCAGAAAAGGTTGACAGAGGCTTAACATGAGGTCAGCTGTTTCGTTCTTCCCTCCAACCCTTAAACTCAGCAGATGCACCTCAGCCTGAAGGACAGGCCAAAGCTATGCATAAGCTCCTGGGTTCCTCCTTTCCTCCCCACTGTGAAAGTGCTACAATGGCAGATTTTCTGGAGACAAGTCTCTTACCCGCCATTAATGCCGACAAACTGCAGGTTCTTCTTGGTGTTGCTCAAATCCTTTTTCCCATCCCTCTTCTTCATGATAGATTTGAGTGTGTTTTCACTATTAGTACATACTGTTGAAAAGGGAGACAAAGCACACACATATCAGTACAAATCTGCAGCTGGCTTTGACTACAGCAGCTTTTGACAATTTTTCAAAAACCCCAAACAGCTTTCTGTTTAATTTAGCAACTGAAGCTGGACTTTGTCATCATTTATATATACAGTCATGGTGTGAGATGTACGTTGGAAATATGGAAGAGCACTTCCAAAACCAACTCTGGAAACAGAAAACTAGGTTAGCCTAACTTTCCCATCTTCCAACACGCTGCTCATCTTTATGATGCTTTAGAAAACTTTTAAGAAAAGACACTTTTTTTTCCTTCAATATTTGTGAAAGACTTCTAACACTGAAATGGGTTACTCTATTCTGTTAAGAAAATCTTAATTCTTGGTGTCAGATGACAGCAGCTTGTTGCCAGAACTAACGCATTAGTACAGGCAGGACATTTAACAATAACCCATTCAATAGGGTGGGGAGGTTCAACCAAGGCTGCGTCTTTGGATTTTAGTATTCACTGAAACAACTTTTAAACCAATCTCTAAGCACAAGATAGGTAAAACATTTATAAAAATTAAAGTGGGTTTGGTTTTTTGGTTTTTTTTTTAATTATTAGCCCTTTCTCTCTCAGTACCTTTTTCTTAGGAAGACGCTAAATGGCATTTCACTGATGCGCTACAATCTGCCGTTTAACAACTAAACACTATCTGCAGACACAGGGTCTCGCACTGTCACTTTCCCCTTAGCCACGTCTTTCCCTGCGTTTCAATTTTGAGAACCCTGAAAACCTTCTTTAACTGTATTTCGTATCCAAACTCCATCAGCTGGATGAAAAGGTGAATGTCAGCCAGTTATTACCATAGAGGCCAGAGGCAAGCTGGTCATCTGTCAGGTTAATTGGAGCTAGGGTTTTGTCCTGAGAAGAAAAGGACTTCCTTCCCCGAACAGCTTCCACCAGGGGAGTCTTCCTCTCCTCCTGAGCAGGCACAATGTCCTGCTCCAATTTGAGTGTTCGCAAATTTGAAGTTAAGTGGGCGTTTGCAAGTTGACCGTGAGGGATATACTCCAAAGTAGCACCTGCCAGAGAAAACAGTAGGCATCACAGAGGAGTCAGACCAAAACATTTCCGTCAACGCTGTGATCAACAGGGGGAAAAAAAAAACAAAATGGAAAAAAAAAGGGCAGCACTTGCGCTCTACAGTAGTCTTTTCTGAGGATCCAATAGGAAAAGGGTGTGATCACTTTCAGAAAACAAAAAAAAAATAAATAGCTGTGAGTTTTTCTTTCCATGAAAGCATAAATACAAAGAAAAACTAAAGATACTGACTTTAAAAGGGATGAAAGGAGTGCTCCTTCCTTTCCCTTCTCTTTTGGTACGCACAGTGACCCCAGCTCCTGCCACCCCAGCTCAGGGCAGACTCAGTAAGCTGCTCCTCGCTGACATGCATGTTCACGGATTCTGCAGGTTTCTTTTGCAAGAGCAGTGCCCTTTTTATCTTACTTTTTTTTAAGAAATGGCATTTTCCATGAAAGCAGAAACTTTTCAGGAAACTTTCCTCTTTGCCAGCATTTCGGTAATTCTTAAAGTTACATACTTTATCCAGTTACCGAGACAACTGCAATAAACTCCCACCCACTGCATTTCTTTTCAATTTTTTTTTCTTCTTTTCAGGCTTGTACTAAGCCAGTAGTTGTATTCAAATCAAATTTCAAATGTTTGGGTTATACATTTTTTTTTCTGATTTGCTGGCATCCACTCATATTTTCCTTTTGTGTGTTTAAAAGGCAGAGCTAATTACGCACAGACTTTCACAGATTCCTCCAGCTGTGCTATTACCACTGCTCTACAAAGCTGCACAAAAGCTTTTGTTTGTGGAACACGCTGTTTTTTTAAACACACATTCTTCCTTAAGTAATCTTGCTAGCATTTCAAGGAAAAAAAAATATGGTGTTTAATTTACTTTAAACACTATCACTTCTTTCTTTCAAAGCTTGCTTCAATCACTTCTGCCTCCACATTTTTTTTTCCTTTGTATTTATCAAGAAATAAGCCACAGCCACCTCATTCAAACAGATGAGTCCCTCTGCACAGGATGATAACATATCATAGTAATGTACATTCCAAATATTCACTTTTAGAAATACAGCTGACATATTTATTGCTCTGGCTAGTCTGCCTTTCCCCCTTCTTGCTTCGCCTCAGGGTGGGTTTTTTTTTTCCCCCCTATAACAGGACATAATGAAGTTGATTTTTCCAAATGTTGTCATTTCCCAGCAGCTTCCTCCTCTTTGCTCCCGTTCCCACCCAAGTCTCTGAGTCCCCAGCTGAGTCTCACCCCACATGCATTCCCAATGCGCCTTCTCCAGCCTGAGACCTATGGCTCAACTCCACTGTTGCTTATAGTTTCTCCAAGATGCCTGCTGGCAAAGGCAGGCAGCAGGATATTGACAAGACACGTCGCTACAGGTATAGCCGAAAAGCTTCTGTCCTCTCAGGGAAGCGCGGGGTGAAGGCAGCAGCCACCCCAGCGCCCCCTGTGCAGGAGCAGCCCCTCTGGAGAAGTGCCTGCGTGCTTGGGACAAAATGGGCACCCGTGGAAATCAAGAGGGAAGTCCTGCCCTCGCTCCCCCACCTCTCCTTGCTTCGCAGCGGTGACCAACCTTGGCCAGGTCTCTTCCCAGCAGTGAGTGCCATCCCTCATCCCCCAGCTGAGGAGGAGAGGGCCGCCAAGGCAATGGAGTGCTGAGCCAAACCCGATGATTTTTCAACTCCCTTAGCTGAAAAACAAGGAAACCGCCTCTCCCCCCCCCCCCCCCCCAGCTTGCTTGGAGCAGTGACAGCTACAATTAGAGAGTACCGAAGGGAGTAACCGCTTCCAACTGCAGCTGGTGGTGGCCGCCTCGGCTGGTTTTACCAGGCTACCCCTCCTGCTTCCAGCCTCACCACCGAGGACAGGGGGACGGCGTGGAGGGGACCTGCTCTGAAGCAGCGGAGATGTGCAAAGCCTCGGAGGCTGCCTGGGGTCAGCTGCAGTCCCTCCATCTCCCCACAGGCCTCCTCCGAAGGCGGCTGCGACAGCGGCAGCGTGCCCCAGGGAGACAGGCGGCCTTGTGAGGGTCAGCGCTGAGGGCAGCCCGCAGGCCTCAGGCCGGGCAGAGCCGGGGCGCCTGCCTGACACCAACCAGCGGCACCTTGGTGCGCCCTGTCACCCCCCCTCAGCCGGGCTCAGCCCTCCAAAGCCAGAGCCTGAACATCCTCAGGTGCTGGCCCTGGGACACACCTGGGGGGGGAGCTGCAGGGCAGGACAGAGAGAAAGAAGGAGGACACGGTAGCAGATTCTTCTCCCCTGCCTCACAGCCTCTCCCCTAGCTAACCCTGCCACCCATGCCACAAGACCTCAGCAGGTTCACCCCTCAGTGGCTGAGAAGCACCACGCTGAACTCAGGATCTGGGGCATGTTGTCCCTGCCTCCGAACGAAGAAGAAGAGGTATCCCACTTGGCCCCCGACACCTGACAAAGGAGGATGACACAGAACCGTCACGGTTGGAAAAGACCTTTAAGATCATCAAGCCAACTGTTAACCTAACCCTGCCATCCCACCACTAAACCATGTCCCTAAGCACCTCATCTATCCTTCTTTTAAATACCTCCAGGGATGGGGACTTGACCACTTCCCTGGGCAGCCCATTCCAGTGCTTGACAACCCTTTTGGTGAAAAAATTTTTCCCAATGTCCAACCTAAACCTTCCCTGGCACAACTTGAGGCCATTTGCCCTCATCCTATCGCCTGTTACCTGGGAGAAGATCATCAAGGCTTGAGGACAAGCACACAACAAATATGCATGTGTTAGACAGACCGGCCAGTGCACTCATTCTCCCAACACAGCTGTCAGGTGCTTACACTTACTGCTAGGTCTACCCTACCCAAGGTTCAAGGAAAGAGCAGCTTTGGGTCCAACATGGCATTAATGCTGCAACCCATTAATTAGCATTTAAAATCAGCTCTCAGGCCCTCCCCTTTACAAGCCAGCCAACATAAAGATCCTTGGGGAGCAGCAGCCTGGTGCAAATCACTTGGAAAAATGGATGAAGGGAGCAGCTATGCTACCCAACACTGCCATGGTCAATGATTTAACAGATTAATCTACTGCTGCCCCAACCAAAAAGCTGAATGAGCCAAGTTCCCTCTTCCTCCAGCAAGGCTGCAGGGTTGCCGTCATCTGCGCGCTTCTCATCACCAGCAGGCTACACTGGACCTTAAAATAGACTCTTCATCTCACCTCACACAGATCTCAACTATGCTGGCAGGGAATCCTTCTCATCGGCTCTGGGTTGTGGCGCACGACACTGATGGTAAAGCAGCCAACAGGTTCAGCACCGAGCCGGCCCCCACCTCCAGAGCCACTCGGGTAGACTCACCCTGCTGATTTTTGTTAAGTTTACTGTTGTGGGCAAGCAACGCAAACTTGACATCAGTTTCTAAGTATTGATATAGCATGGCTAACCACAGTACGGAGCTGCCAGGAATTTCTAAACGTATTCTGCAATATAGCAAGGGGTCTTGGAAAAGTTTGCAAGTCACTTAGAAGCAGAAGTACAAAACAAAGCAAAGAACTTACAGACTTCCAACTGTTCACAAACCCTTACGCAGAAAGCTACTCTCATCAGTCTCGGAGGGAAACAAGTGGCTGAAGCATCTTCAGTGTTTCAGCCTGAGTGGTTTGAGGGAATGAGAGCACCTGTTTTTAATTTTTTAGAAGGAATCCCCTTCTCCTAAGTCTTTTGAAAGATTTCCTCCTTCTTTTGAAAATCCTGCTGATTTAAACCAGGGTGACAGCAAAACTACTACACGTCAGCAGCAGATTACCCATGCCACTCCAGGCACCTATAAAATCCATTTATTGTTATTAAGATGCTATTTCCCTTCCTAACTGCAGACCTTCCCTCCCATTTATGACAGCATGAGTAGTCATGTAGTAAGCTGGTTCAGGGAACTCAATGGGTGAGTTTTAAACAGTATTTTTTTCCCTGAATTTGTGCTGAACTCATGGTAACAGAAGTCTGGCCTTTACCCACTTTTGAAAAATTCCATTTAGTCTGATGGAAGCAAACCTAAGCATTACTATAAAAACGATTTAGCTTGACAACACTTTTATACCACTGGAAATCAAGAGAAGTGCAAACGAGGCCAGGGGAGTTAAATACCATCAGGATGAGAACCTAGCTCTGGCTAGAATATCACAGGCTTCTAGCTAAAAAAAGGGCACGAGCTTGCTGCCTATGTGGTAGCTGCACAGGGATTTTATTTTTAACCTGTTGGTCAGTGCAAGCATTTATTTGCACAATATGTTTATAACAGCCAATGATACAACTTACACACTCCCTATTAAAGACAGAGCATGAACGTTGTCTGGAACATATACAGCAAGGAAATACTTCTCTTTCACACTGCATGATTTTTTCATGGTAGCAATAAGCTCCCTATGAAATTACTGTAACTGCAGAACACGAAGTCTTCTCCAGTGGTCTTAAATCTTATTAAGTTGCTTTCTCCTTAAAAAGTTATTTTTTTCATATAAGTAATTTTCAATCCACTTTCCATGTGGTCTACGCACCAGAACTATTGAAGAACACCCCCCCCCCCCCCCAATTCTACTAAGGTAAATAAAAGGGCAGTGATGAGCAAACATATTATGTTTAAACATTTACAGCAATTGATAATAACCCATCTACCTGATAAATGTGTTACCTTCAGAAGACTTAGTGTAGTTTCATTTTAAAAGGTACTTTTGAGCGATTCCAGGTTGAAAGTCAGTGAATTTAAAATTGCAGAACAAAAAAATTGCCACAGATGATCTTTTTATATGGTAAACAGACACAAGCCAGATTCACTTGAGGCCCAGGCAGCGCTGCCCAGGTAAATGTTGCGACCACCATTTGGCTCCAGGGGAAAATGCTCATTCTAACCGGATGGCTCCTTTAACAGGATTGCAAGAACAATCTCAATCACATTTTCACTCTCGCATTAACCATCTTCTTTTGTGTTAAGAAGCTGCTTTCCATCCCCAAACTAGCTTGTGAAGCCATTTTGTTGAAACTGGAAGTCAAAACCTATTCCTTTAATTGAACAAGACTGAACCCTCCAAAATTACACATCTGCATGTGAAGCTCGGTGAAAGCTGTCCCTAATTTCCCTGATGAGTGGTGGATCAAAGTGTCTGAAGATGCTGGGCACAGCAGGCAGGTCATCTCAGAGCTTTTCTTATTTCTCATTTATGAGTTGTTTTATTTTCTCAGCTGATGCTTTATTGTTGCTGAAATACGACAACGCTTCCTTGGAAAAACGGGAATCTCCTGCCATTAAATATTCATAGGTGTGCCTGTAACCATGGGAGTTGAACTCTGAACAAAGCCCAGCGCCCGAACATCACGTCCCTGTGCCACAGCACGGGGAGGGAGCTAGGGCTTTACCAACGCCACTCTAGCAGACAGGCTAGCAGGCTGGAGCTTGCCACTCTCTAACCAGCAACAGATTTGAAAGAAAAAACTGGCAAATTATGAACCGAAGCAGAAATGAGGAGCTAGAGGCGCTTTCAGATTCAAACACTCCATGTAGCAGTACCACAGAATGAAAACAGCAAATATTCTAATGACAATAATGCTACAGTAATAAGCTTATGTTAAAGCATGGCCAGGGAAGTTATGTCAAACCTCTTTAAAGAGGTGTATGGAGATTCACTTGAATAATGTCTTTACAGGATGATTACTGACCAGGTCTCTGTTTCTCTTCTGACGTAACCGTGTGGGTATTTAAAACACGAAAAACCCGCCAGCTAAACACCTTGGCTCCTAATATAGCGGTCGCTACCATTTTTGAACAACAGGCATTTGAGCCTTGGGTGTTGCCACAGCTAGCAGGCTGACAGATACCACCTGCCATAGGAAAAGCGCAGAGGCGGCACTGTGTTCTTCGAGATGCCAGCCAGGCACACGTGAATAAACAGTACTCATCTGGCACACTGATGGGACCCTCTGCGTGACTGCTCCACACCAGGCACCACCTTCTAGGGAGTATTAAAAATGCTTCAGCAGCTGCCCTCTCCCCGGCAGAGGGACAGATGGATTCCGTTTGTTATATGAACAAGTGCATCCGTACAGAAACTTACCCTGGTGATTAACCAAGGCATGCATCGGTGGCAGGGTTGAAGCCGCCGGCTTCACTCACTTTGCATTGAGATTTCAGAATTTGACTGATGCGCCACCTCAGGTATCAAGAAGCAGTACGGACCACTAACCCTTCAATGTGGCAAACCCAAACCACAGGCCTCAAAGCCAGCTCAGCTTTTGCCCTAAAAGGACCTGGCCTCTAAGAGGCGCTTCCTAAGGATGCTCTCTGAACAAAATATTAAAGATGACACTACTGCTGCTAATGTGAAACCAGACACTTCTGCCTCTATTTTCAGCCTGTTTTTCTAAGAAACCAAGGCTTGCGAGGCCACGCTTCTTTCAGTAACTTAAACCTGATTGCTCATTTTAGCCAAACCATACTAGAGAATCAGGGCTCTGAAGGATTTTTATATTTACACAAGCATTAGAGTAATCAGGCTGAGATGCCAGGCCTGGAGAAACGGGTGCTGGTTGAGTTTACACAGAAGACACCTGACGAGCTACATCCAAGAGACCTAAATGTGAGGAAAGACTTATTAAGAGCTCACAAGCTATCATGAGATACTGATGCATGGAAAGAAAAAAAAAAAGGCTTTATTAAAGTTCCAGCGCTTACAGAATTATTTAAGTCAGTGCTTCATTCAGCAAAAATCCTTTTACAGAAAGAAGTAACACATGATCTGTAAAACCACAGGAACACGCAGCGGGACCAGCAGATAAATGTAGTAAAGATAGTATTTTCGAAATTAGTAGGAAGAGAGGGGGAAACATTTCAGGCTTATGACCTCCTTCCCACTCCAATGCTCCACGGGTCTAAACTTTTATAGCCCAGAGCTTGGTTTATACACGCAGTCCTGGCATGCCGTTCTCACCAGGGACTAAAAATAAAAGAGATTTTACACTCAGCATCCACAGCTAAAGATAATGGCATTACAAGTTAAAATAAAATTATTCCAAAATAATTTTATCAGGAATGTGAAATCTGAATCTGAGTAAGAACATCTTTAGTAAAATATGATCCGTTGCTCCACCTGTGTCTAAATACTTCCAAGTCTCTAGACTACACATTTGATACTGTGCAGTAAAAGCAGGGAAAGGAATTGAGGATTTACAGCTAGTAAAAATTCTGGTTCACCGTTTTTAAGGACACTTCTGGTGTCTGCTAGACACTCTTATTATTATAGTATCATTACTTATAAGAAGCCCAAAATATGAAGTGCATACCAGAAAGATAATAACATTGCATACGTAGTATCACATCGCATGTATGTGGACAGGAGATCATATGTTTTCTTTACCGCTACATAAATGTTGCTTATTGCTTTGCTATGGGAAGCTAAAGTTTTTACTTCAGCTCATTTAATGGATGGTACCATTTAGTGCATGAACACTGAAAAGAATAGGTAAATTTTAAGACAGTAAATAAGCCGCAAAAGCTTTATATAGCAGTACGTTAGCCAATAATACTATGCTGACATTAAATGGTGTTTACTCGGGATTTTTTTTCCCATTCAGCACCCACAATACAGATGAATTTGCACAAGTTTTTCCCATTTCTTTAACTTCTTGTTTCAGTCGCTGTATGGCAGGACCAGGAAGACGGTACCTAAGTTGCTGCTAGGCATTACATACTGGCTTCCAGTAAACCAATGTTTATAAATTTAATAGTAATGTGGTTGGATTCACCAATAAGGTATTAGAAAAAATGGCTCAGTTATAAACTAGACTATCCGGCACCAATAATAATAATAATAATAAAGCAACTTTACCCCAGGGAATAAAGAAATCCCTCTAATTAATTGTATAGATTTTAAAGTTAATAAATAAAATGCAAGGAGTATTTAAATCTCAATTCTTGCCTTTCCTGAGTGTCACCAAAACCTCCACCAGTAATTACAGCTTATGACTTTCAAACACGAGGCTGTAATTAGGGTTTAGGACAAACAGTTATTGGAACAGAGAAGATGCAAGATGTGGTTTCTGTGCGGCACTCTGGAGTTGCCTATTACAAAGCGATCAGCCCTGCTGGAACGGGGAGAGCACCCCCGCAGCTCTCTGGCTGAGAGGCATGAGGAACGAAGGCAATGGAAGAAACACTACAAAATCCAGGGAAACATCTGTGGAAACAAGTCAGTGTGATGCAGATGTTGAATGTGACTTTCAACCCTGTCAAATCTGACACTGTGGTTTTAAAAAGTTGAGTGCCAAGTTTAAGGGAAGGACAAAATTCCGAACCCACACGCATTAACCTCGAATACTCTTTAAAGTTATAAAATGGAGCCAACACTTTGCATGGCAGTCAAACCCTGTGTACTTTTAGATACCTCTCTCACATGGTCAGAGCCATCGTCATCAGGCCCTTCAGAGCCTGCTGCACTGGGAGAGGCAAAACCCCCTCTGGTTCTTCAGTTACCAGCGGTGGGCTGGAGAGAATACCCAGTGGTCACGTCCAGCAACAACGTTATGCTCTGCGTTTTATCGGGGAGGATTACACACTCGCTTCCAGACCAAGCGGGAGCCTAGCAGGTGCCTGGACCTGCGGCGCTGGCAAGGAGGGGACGACACGCGTGCCCGGACACGGGGCTTACCTGATGGGGCGCTTCTCTCCACACACTGCTTCTGGAGGTCCAGGCTCCGCAGCTCCTCCGTGCTGGCGTATTTCATGACGGAGTTGATGGAGGTGAGGGTGCTGATGAGCTGCGAATTGAGAGATCCGATCTGGGAGTGGGGCTCCCCAAAGGCTTCTGCCAATTCACTGTAATTTTCAGCAAGCAGCATCTGCTGTTCCTGCAGCAGCTTCTGCACACGCTCGATGTAGTGATCCAAGCCTGTCCTGAGCTCAGGCGGAGGCAGAGGGCTTTCCAGCAGACCAGTCACCGCCTCGCACACAGGCTCTCCACCAACACCGATGCTCCTGGTGCCAGCCGGCGCAACCGGCAACGGAGGGGGTCCGCAGGCAATGCTCCTCATTTTAAGACCAACCAGGTAGTTCTCATGAACGTTTATCTGCCCCACGCCACAGTCTTTGGTTTTTATTACAGAGGGCTTTTCAAAGCCAGGGTGACTGGAGAGCAAGGTGCCCACTCCAACCGAGCGTGTTTTAGCAGACACGTGTATGTCCTTCACCCGGCCATCTCCTACTGCCACGCTCCGCGTCTCCACGCTCTCCGTGTTGGTCTGTTTATCGCAGCTGCTCAGAGAGGTGTTTGTCCCACAGTCTGCCAGGGAGGCTGAATCCGTGCCGGTGCACTGGCTCACCATCTCCAAAGCGGTGCTGGTTTGCCGGCTAGCCATAGAAGGCACGGCCATCACTGTCGCCTCCGCCCTGGGCACAGCCTCTGTGGCCGTTTCGCGGGACACACTCTCCTTGGGGGTGCAAACCACCACATCCACCGAGCAATCTCCGCAGCCCACAGACCTCACTGCTCCCCCCAGCTGCACTGGCCGGCCGGGGCTCAGAGCGCCTGCTGGCTCCTCCGTGTTGACACCCGTCTCGCAGACACTCATCTCTGCGCCCACCGCCTTATCACGCAGCTCTACCGACCTCCCCGTGCCCTGGTCTCGCACCTCCGCCCTCTCCCGCACCAGCCACCGGCTCATCAGCAGCTCGGGGCCGGCAGCCGCGCTCCGCACAGCAGGTCGGCAGGAGGTGCCAACACTGCTCGTCTGCAGGTGGTTTCCCACCGACGAATCGGCAACGTCCACATGGTCTCCCACCATTTGGTCTCTCGTTTGTACGACGGCCTCCACCATCCTGCTGACGACATGGGGCTGAGCCGTCGTGGCTTTATCCACTTTTTTCCTAGAGCCAGCTGCCTGCAGCTCCTGTTTTAATTTGGTCATTTCCCTGTCATGGGTCGTTTCCTTTAACTGAACCTCTAGCCTGTAAATCTTCTCCTTAAGGGCTTCAATGGTCTGCTGCTGAAGCTCTATCTCTTTCTCGACCTCCGTAGACAAGCCAAGCATGGCCTCTGTTACCCCAACCCCAGACTCCCTCATTTCTTTCTCTGTCCCCACCGCTACTTCTCTGTGCTGCCTCGCAGATCTGTTGTATATAATCACATCGTTCATGTTCTCATCAGCACCCACAGCAACAGATCGGGTTTCTTTTGTCAGGCTTTCTCTCTTCACCCGAAGGGCTGCTGGACTTTCATAGCTGCCATCCTGGATCTTTTTCTCCAGGGCCTGCATCTCAGCAGTCAGCTGCCTGAACTCCTCTATCCTCTGAGAGCTCTGCTCCACGCTCTCCACCTCTTCCTCACAATCTATATAGAGTTCTCCGCCTCTTCTCACCTGAGACATGTGTTCCCACTGCTCTGCATTTCCCGCACTGTAGGACCGCTTTCTGAAACCGTACGTGTCAATTTGAGTGGCCTTCCTCTGGTTTTTGAGTTCAGCCATCATGTGCCTCTTCTCTTCCTGCAACACTGATATTTTGACCTGCAGCACGGGAATGGTCTTGACTTGCTCCTCGAGCTCCTTGAGACGCTTGAGAGCAACCGCCATTTGTTCCCTGATGTGCTGCAGATGCACTGGGCTCACATTGGTGACCGGCGTGGATATTCCCGAGCTCATGGGGCTGTGACGAATGGAACTGCCCAAGGAGGGGCTGAAGCAGGCACCGTAGTCGCCGTTCCCCTGATACCCATTCTGCAGCTGCTGAGACGCATGGCCATACCCGCTGGATCCCACAAAAGAGGGGAGGGAGCTCGTGGAGCCCATGCCTCCAAAGCTGGAAAGCCGGGGCCTGCGGACATCTCCAGGCGTGACCTGCATCATCCTCTCCTGCTCAAGTCGCCGCCGCGTTTCCATCAGGGTCTTTGTTACATGGAGGTTGTGCCGAGGAGGCTGGGGGGAGGGAGGAGGGAGCTGCTTACTCTCGGGGACGGTTAAGTAGGAAGGAGATGCTTCGAAGAAAACCGAGGGTCTCGCAGCAATGGATGAGGTTACTTGGCTCCTCGCTGCCAGGTGAGACTGCTTGTTCTCATCACTGTTCGACGAAGAGAGAGACTCCGTGGAGGTCCAGTCACTGCACTGGCCACCAAAGTTCCTGGTGCCCACCGAGGCCGGTATGGCTTTCCTCTTCTTTCGGATGTTCAGTTTCTTAATGGTATTCCCCTTTTGTATGTCATCCACGTACTTCAGAAAATCCAAGTCTAGCTGGTAGCCGTAAGGTGTTTCCACAAAATAGGGGTCCTTCCGTTCTTTTTCATCTTCTCCATTTATAATAACTTCCTCTTTTTCTGGAAAAGAAGAAACAAAATCAGCAACTGGAAAAGCAGCTATGTCTCAGTAACTACACGCTGCAGCACAAGCGCAGAAAGATGGGTGCTCCCAGCACGCCGGAGGCAGAAACTGCTGCTGCAGCTCAGCGGGCAGACCAGCTTTCCGCTGACTGACCCTCGACACTAAATCCCCACCAACTTTTTAGAAGTCAATCAGTAGGTTTTCAAATGCAGTGCGCAGTGCATACCCACATAAACGTTTGCACATGCACACACGCAGATGACATCTGTTAGCAACGGGGCACAGAAGTGGCACAGCTCAAAGCTGCCCCGTCCCCGAATCCCACCAGCCTTCCCCCGTTGCGCCGAGCTTTCGCACGCTCCGTGCTCTCACGCGAAGACCACGGGATTACAGCGTACCGTACGAATCGTCTGGAGGCCAACTTCTCCAGAGGGTGCATTTGAGCTGGCCACGGGAACTCTGACCCCGCTCCTTACGCAACCGATGCCATTAGATTTTACACTGATCCGCAGCTGTTTTATGGCTTCGGGAAACGGCTGCTGCGAGAGCAGCAACGCCCGTTCGCCCTCACCTCACCTCACCTCACGGTACTTCTACCAGCGCCTCTCCTCCCTCATTTTAAACCGCACGAAGCCCCCCGCACCAAGACGGGCAGCGGGACCCCCTTCCAGCAGGGGTCCCGAATCCCACCACTGAGGGAGACCGTTCCCTCGCACACGAGGAAAACCCGCCTGTCCCTCCGGGCGCGGGACTCGCCTGTCCCCAAAGCAATCTAAATAAAACTTCACCTTCCTTGGGCTGAGTATTTACACGCAGCGCTGCCATATAACCTGCTCCTCCTGTCCCACTCGGGGGGGGCGGGGGGAGGAGAGGGGGAGAAGAGGAGAAGAAAAAAAAGGGAAAAACAACTGTTGCGAGTTATGAGCTGGAGAAATAATAAAAGCCAGCTTTCCGGTTACCTGAATTAGCCACACGCCTCTGCGCCCGCACCGCACATTTTCCAGCCACGTATGGCTGCCCCGGCTTCATGTGCCGCCCGCCGAAGCCCTGCCCCTGCCCCCCGCCCTTCTCCGTCTTCGCCCCGTAAGGACGGGGCCGCCCCCCCCGCCCCGCCCCGCCGGCCGCGCACACCGGCCCCGGCCCCGGGCTCCGCCGCCCGCCGCTGCCCCCCCCCCCCCCCGCCCGCTGGCAGCCCTGGCTAGGAGCGAACTTAAGCTCTCGTTTCGGTTTTAAAAGGCGAGGTTTGGAAGCCGCGTCCTCTTAAAGGAATAGAAGCCTCGGGACAGGGGCGGGCGGGGGGAAACAACAACAACAAAAAGATAAACTCTCGACTTAGTGCAACTGCAGGAAGTGGACTTAATGTTGTATTGAAAAGGTTGGGGGGGGGGGGGGGGGGGAGGAGGAGGAAAGCTCCTGTTTTTCCAGTTCCCTTGGCATGCTTAAGAAAAGCTTTGTCTACAGCCAGTGTGACTGCTTTCATGGCGATCCTTACGCTTTTGGCTACCACAGGACACCCCGAGCGTAGAATGGAAGGATGCTGCTGCTCCGGGAAAACCTACCTTTCCCGGCAAGGGAAAAGAATAGGATGGAGAGACAGACACACGGGCACAGGGCAGGGGCATGTGAGAGCGACCAAAGTGGGGCTGAGCTGGGTGCATTGGTCTCCCTGTCCTGCAAGCACAGACAGACTGTCCGGCAGACACAAACAACCCTCACCCGGCCACATGTTTCTACTGAAAGACCAGAGTCTCAGTATGCTGTGGTATTTACTTATAGATGCACCCAAAATAGCCATCTAAATACCAGAGTGGAAGCAAAAATACACGCATACACACATATTTCAAGCACATAAGCACACACAGCTCCTTCCAGCAGGACTGCCTCAAGGTCAGGCAGGAAAATAAAGTCTCCGGGACTGACAGGGAGAGAGTGAGATGGCGTAACTCTCCCAGTTACTCCTCTTCCTCTCCAAATTCAGTGAGCTGCTCCAAGATTTTCATCCTGGCTCCATTCCCCACGGACAGACAAGTCTCCTTTCCACACCCCACTGCTCCTCACCCTAGGATTGTCCCATCTCTCACGCTGGCCTCCCATCTCCTGTAGTCTCCTGGCCTCTTTCTGCCACCTTCCCATGCTTTGGATTTCTCAGCCATGTTCTCTACTTACATCCACTAATTCTAACCCAAAATCTGGTTATACTCTCACCCCTCATCTCAGACTTGGTTCTAGCAACGTCATCCAGCCCATGTAAATTCAATCTCTTATCAATTTTACCTGTTCTCCCATTTTTCCCAGTTCCTTTCCTCTGCTTGTCTCTGTCGTTGTCTTCCTACCCAGCAACATCTCTGATTCTCCCATCAGTACACCATTGAAGTCAGGCAGCTCCTCTAAGCTGTCCTTGGGCAGAATGTGTAAGTGTTGGATGGGGGAGGAAGGAAGAGACTCTTTGGAAGTCCCAGGACTTAGGAATTAATGCATCTTTGGAAAAATATTCATAAAACCTCCAAAAAGACATGCAAATGTCATGTTAAGTCGTAAGAGCCAAACTGGAATCTCAAATAATTTTTTTTTTTTCTTCTTCGTGGAATGGTATTCAGATTGCTCAACAGAAACCCATCAAAAATAAATAATAGCAAAAAAAATAATCACACTGACACTGAATCCCTTGCTAAACCTCCCCACAACACCTGCGGGCAGCTCAGTGTCTTCACAATGAAATGCCTTTGGTCCCCAGCTTAAGCTGGCAGCACTACCAGCGCACAGGTCCTGTCTGAGACTGTGTGTGGAGCTGGCTGTCTGTTACTCCTCCTTAAAACAACACAGTGAGCACTCGACCAACACAATCCCAGTGTTATGTGTTGATCTCTGGAGACATTTCTTGATATGTTAAGACAAATGAGGATATCAGGCATGCAATCTACCGCCACCAACACAACACCGCGATGCTGCATGCAAAGGCTGCGCCAAGCCTTTGTGCATTTTGCTGTCTCAGAGAAAAGGGCCAACATGGGTGCGCCTGTGAAGCCTGGAACAAAGCAAAATGCTTTCAAGCAATAAAAATGGTTGTTTTGGTTCCAAAAGAAAAAAAAAATCTAATAAAAAGGAAATTAATAAACAGCTGATAAGAGTGCAGCCCTTCTTCCTTTCATCCCCTAGGTCCTGGGTGAACCATGGATGCCCTTACACACTAGCTTTGGTGGGCGAGTACCAAGAGCTACACAAGCATCTACCTCATATTAACCTCGGAGGAAGCTGTGCCTGTTTGCCCTCCAGCCAGCCAGGCAAGCCTTCGTGCCCGGAGGCCTCAACGGAGGAAAAGACTCCTACCCCATCCACCCCAAAACACATAGAGGTATTGCTGCAAATACTGGGCAGTACCAACACCCTTGTTCGGTGTCTTGTCTCATCCTTGGCCAGCTGATCATAGGCACCACTAAAATGAGAGCTATTCCGCAAATACTAATCACGTCATTGTGTTACACTACAACAGTATGTGCAGGCATACAAACACGTACACTTTTGTCTGTGAAAATGCTGAAGACGCTCCTGTTTTCTTCTGAAATGTCTTTACATGCAACAAGACACAAACCCATCATGCTTTTAGGCCAGTACCTGTGCAGTAAAACACTCAGAGAAGCACAGAGGCCTTGTTGTGGTGCTGTCATTATGAATGCATTTCTCCAGAAGTATGCAAAGACTTTATTTCCCTCTCCCTGCTGTAGGACAACCACGGGCAGGACACAGGCACCATTTAAAAAATGCACTCTTCAGTTCTCCCCTCCTGCACTGCTGGGACTGGCTCTGTCCAAACATTCCAGTCTTGCCAACGTCTATTAAATTATATCCTATCCAATGCACTACACAGGAAGATCAGTATATTAAAATATTGAGTCAGCCCTACCTGAGTCCACACTAATCATGTCTGCTCCCAGACCAGGAGAACTGGAAAAAAACCTAGGACATTCAGTTGATGTGTTTCAAGACTTCTGAGGCAGAGACAAGCTGTGAAAATGTGGGCAGACATCAAGTTTTGGTTCTGCAAGCTAGGTTTAGCCACCTGGGAGGGTCCAGGAAGAGCAAAGAGAAGCAACTGAAAATGTATTTCTGAAGCTAAAAGTCTAAGGTGCCTTGAAAAATATAGACATCACATGTAAAGCCTTCTATCCCCATCTGGTTATGATATCTGCTCTAGGACATTTTTATGTTGGATCTGACTCCTGTTAAAGAAGTCTTTTCCATTGCAATAATACTAAGAATGTTACTCTTCAGTCAAAAGTAAAGAACAAGTCACTGTTAATAGAACAGATAGACTCAACAAATAACTTCAGGCATCACGAGAGTGGTAAGCAATGCATATTTTGCTGCACCATAAATCCATAAAAAGGAAGGTCAAACAGATGGTTGCAGACATTCCAAGACAAGCTGAACTAAAGAGGAAGGAAAACAAGCAAACATGGGCAAGGTAGGAGAACCTGTATGAAAGGTAATTCTGGCAGGGGGAGATTGTGACCACTGACACAGCTGAGGAACAAAACAAGTACCCCTCCAGAGTCCTCCTATGCAAGCACAACGAATGCTGTCACTTTAAGAGTGAGAAGAATAGACTGCCAACCAATGAAGATGAGCCTGCAAAGACAGGCTAATGAATATGTATTAGATAGGTGTGGAAAATGTATTTACGATATATAAATAAAGGAGTAAAATCTAAGCTTGGTGTGCTTGATTTGTGGAAATACTCCACCTTGCACCTGGCACTGAATGAGGCAAGATCTCCTCTCTAAACCATTTTGGTTTCAGGAGTTTTATTTCCAGGTAACAGTTTGGTGACCCAGGTGGACCCTGACATTTGGACTCCGTTCGCTTGCGCCCACAACTGGGGATTGTGATGGGAACTCCATCGCACACTGGAACTAGTTGTCCAGGGACTTCCCCAAGTGATTCCCCGGAGTGGTGAGTAATATGTTGAAGTAGAAAAACTAAGAGATATTGTTTAATACTGTAAAATTCCCCAAGAGAATTGCGACGATAAGAACCCGTGTTGGTGGAATATTGGTACTGGGTTTGCATTGTTAATGGTTTTGCAGCTGCGTAGGGCTATTTGCCTTAGAACGGTGACGACTGGAGGAAACAGCATTGGTTTTGGTTGTACTACTGTGTGTAGTTGTTTGGGTAAGTAATTACTATTCTGTGTATTTTGGTCAAAACGACATTGTATTGTTTATAAGAATGGGAATTGTATCATCATCCCAGGAAGGGGGAATAACTAAGGCTTCCCCATTAGGATGTATTTTAAGGCACTGGAGGAAGTTGGGGGGGATCCGCCAACACGGAAGAAATTAATAGAATATTGTAATCAGTGGTGGCCTGTCTATGTGTTGAAAGATGAAGAAAATGGCCAAAGAATGGAACTCTGAAGTATAATAGTGTATTACAATTCATGTTGTTCTGTAGATGAGAAGGAAAATGGGATGAAGTACCCTATGTAGATTTGTTCTTTACACTAAGAAATAACTGGAAAAGCCAGAAGGAATGTGGGTTAACCACCAAAGAGTCTTATGTTTTAGCTCCAGAACAAGCAAGAAATAAGGGGCCAAAATGATGCTGTTCAGCATGTAACACTGGAAAGGGATGCAATAAGTATAAAGAACCAGAAGATGAGGAGGACGAGGCAGGGTTATTGGTGGCGCCAGGGTAAGGAAATTCAAACGGAAATTTGAGTGAGGATGGAGACCTGATGGTAATCAGGGTTCAAACAGTGGTGACAAAAATGGAGGAGGAAATTTTAGCCTGATAGCTGGGCAAACTAGGAGAAAGGGAGCAGTGTTACAAGCACCCTTAAGTAGGTCCAGAAGGAGAACATGTTTGGGTTAAAGTACCCTTCTCAGAGGCTGACTTAATGGCTTGGAAGGAGATGGCTGGAATATATAGGGAAGATCCAGAAAAAGTGGCAAAGGTATTGGAGACTATTGTGGAAAATCATGATCCAGACTGGAAGGATATTCAGGTGGTGTTAAATATCCTGCTGATCACTTCCCAACTACAAATCCAAACTGGGATCCTAATAATCATGCACAACGATTGTTGCTAACTGAATACCAAAGGCTAATATTGTTTGGAATACGGAGTGCTATCCCAAAACCAAAGAATCTGTATCAAGTGGTACAAGGGAAAGATGAGACTCCATCAGCTGAGACTCAATCAGCCTTTTTCGAGCGATTATGTGATGTGGCTAGAAAATGGACTGATTCGGATCCAGAGAAGGAAACTGATGCTTTGATGTTTGTCACCTTATTTGTGGGCCAGTCGAATCCTGATATTAGAAAAAAGTTGCAGAAGGTAGAAGGGGCAGAAGCTAGGTCCATAGACAAGTTACTGGAAGTGGCCCGGAAGGTATATAATGATAGGGATAACGAGGAGAGGAAGGGACGGGAGGAAGAACAAGTAAGGAAAGAAAGTCGCAAGGCTCAATTACTAGCCGCTGCGATAGCAGAAGGCAACCAAAATGGTAGATGGAGGAATAATAAACAGGGGCCAGGTGGCCCCCCTTTAAAGAGAAATACGAGAACTCCCTGGGGACTAAGGGGAAACAACCCTTTAGGTACAGATCAGTGTGCTCTCTGCAAGCAGAAAGGGCATTGAAAAAAGGAGCGTCCCCAAAATCAAATTCAAAGATCCTCCCTGAAAGAGAACCCGTGGGTAGAGGAGTTGCTTACCCTGGGCCAAGATATACAAGAGTACAGATTCTCCTTCCAGAGTTACGGCATTCATAAAGAATGATGCAGAGGAAAAATACAGAGGCAATAGCTGGCATAAATGGAGTAAAATCAGTATTTTTAGATGCTCAACTTCAGTTTTAAAGGTTGTTTGGTGTAGGAAAAGAGGGGATAAAAAAAAAGGTAGTTCTGACTTCTTGATTCTTTACTGCAACAGAGAAGAAACGGATGCTTTTCCCCTTCTCCTCCCACCCCCAATACTACTTTTGTTCTTCTCTTTCTGCTCTTCAGATATATCATCCTCGCCTTCTAAAAAGAACCAAAACACCTAAGACTGAGCACTCGGTCAAAAAGAAAAAGCAGAATGGAGTAATTAACAATTTTTCTTTCATTCTCCTTTTCAGGTGTTGGGATTTGAATGTAAGTTAAAAGAACCAACAACAAAACAACTT
The DNA here is from genome assembly GCA_017310255.1 of Butorides virescens. NCBI lineage: Eukaryota > Metazoa > Chordata > Aves > Pelecaniformes > Ardeidae > Butorides > Butorides virescens. Next base: position 122,322 of record JADKXX010000342.1, read on the forward strand.
GGAAAGTAGACTGTGGCCTTGCAGCACACTCATTTGATTGGCTTTCTTTTGGCTAGCAATATATAGAAGATGCCATGAAATTACCAGCTCTCCAATTATTCCCCCTAGTTCTCCAGTATTTTCAAAGGTGGGGAGACGAAAGCCCCAAACCCAAATGATCAACCTGTCAGATTTTAATTTTATTTTATTTGAAGAACTGAGAGGGAAAAACTTTCAGAAAGTTGCATCTGTACTTTGCCAGGCACAGCAGGAGCATCAGGTGTTGCATTCTCCCCTTTGCCGTTAAAGCAGACAGCGGCAGCGCGAATCCTGCTGCAGGAAGGGTCCTCCTTCTCCTTCCCAGCAGGAGGAGAGCCACTGCAGCACAGCAGAGTCAAGCCACGAAGCTGCCTGTGGCATTACCCCGGTGCTGGCCTCAGCCAGCCTTCCTGCAGTGCCAGGCTGCAGCGCCTGGATGACCCAGCTGGGTTTGTACAAGCAATGGCACAACTGCCCAGCACACCGACGCTATAGTGTAGACGTGGCTGATAGCACCTTCCCCTCTTTTTCTGCTGAGGAAAACCAACCAATAAATACCACCTTGTAAGAAAGGTAATCTGTTCTGCTGCTACTCAGCTACAGCTATGCCTGGAGCAAAAGGGATTTAAATCCTGGTCCACCTGAGTCTGTGGGGTATGGGGTACTATGGTCCCAAATGCCCCAGCCAGAAAGGAATGACCGACCCTGCTATCAACCATGCAGTTACAGGTGCAGAAGATTCTCCTGTTACAGAGGAATTCAGTTTACTGCATGTTTTACTGAAGAAATAAATCTTCAGTGTAAAATGTTTGCTGCAAATTTACTCTCAAAGAAAAACAAGGAGCAGAAAAATGGTAAAATATTTTTATAAGGTTTTTAGATTACTTTTTAGAATTTATGTGTCAATGCCCCAACTGGGGAGTTGACTTTTAAACCTGACATCTAAATACTCAGTACTTTGGGTTGGGGGTTGTCATAAAAAAATGGGGGATAGCAACTTCCCTGATGATAATAATAACAGAGAAAGACTGAAGCTACAACACTGTGTAATAAATAGGTTTTATTTCAAGATTTAGAAACTCCAGCTCAGATATTTGTAGTGGCAAGCCTCACAGAAGTGAATTAAGGACACCACCTTAAGTCAATGAACATAAGCAGCAGCAATGTCGGAGTAAGAGGTTCAGAGGGCTGCTGTGTTTCGGTTGTGCTGTCAAGGCAAACACTAGGGCACTGGGCTACAATGCACATCCACCACACAACACTGGTAAAAGAAGGCATTTTAAGAATGGATCTGCTGTCTTAATACCATGCTCTTTCTAGAAGAAGTAGGACCATTAAGGCAAAAGAAGAAAAACTCAAAACAGTCACAGCCACTGTGCAAAGGCTGTTGAAAGCAGCAGAAGTCTTTCCATTGACTTAACCAGGCTTTTCCATTGACTTGATCAACCTACAGTGAAAACAGTCTCTCAAGCAGTTATGTTCCTCTGAACCTGAAAAATCTTAGTTGCTTAGCATTATACTAGGATTATCATTATAATAAAAACACAATAAAAATTATTTGTTCAGCGTTATAGCAAAAAGTGATCAGATGGATGCACTAGTTTGGATGTGCCACTGTCACCTCCTCGTCAAGGGTCAATTCCTAAGCCACAGAGCCATTTCTTAACCTTGTAGAAGACAGACTGGCTTTTCTTACTCATCTCCCTTTGCTGCATGTTTGCTAACTGCATGCTGGCTACTGTTGAGAGCTACGAAAACCAGAGCATTTAGTTATCACATAGAAAACGCTCAGAATGTTTACCATCCTGTTACCCAAAGGCATTTATATATATGTATAGTGAATAGCTTTTTTGGTGTTAGGAGGGGTTTTTTCAAGGTCACATCACCTTTTTTTACACCATTAGAGGTTTTCGTTCACATGGTCAAAAAGAGTTACCTACAGAGTTTATACCTGACCATCACATAACCACAACTAAAAATTATTTCTTTGAGCTGAAAGTAAAACCCACTTTTCAAAAAAACCATCTCCTTACCTTCTCTAGTCTTTTTAATGCCTGCAACTTTTACTTCTAGAATCTCTGAACTGAAAACTTGCAGCTCAAACAGAAGTTAATTTAAAATATAAAATTCAGGCTATGAAAAAATCATGCAAATTGATTAAGCCTGGATAAAGGATTAAGCTTATTTATGAGAAATCTAATCCTGGGGGAGGGGGGAGGGAAGGGGAGGCACCCACAACCAACTGTCCTGAGAGTGACTGCAATATGCCCCCTTAACAAAATTCACAAAATCTGCTTTATATTCTTGAAAATGCCCTTATTTGAGGCTGATAATAAGTCTCCTCTTCAACTGCTCTCACTTTCTGGGAATAGCTCTAGATCTGGCAGTCCTGTGGTGGGACATCTCTGTATGTGCACCACCCCAAGGCCACTAACCACGGAAACTCAAAACTAAAGAGGCTAGTGTGTTTTGCCTCCATCCCAGTTTCTGAGTCACAGGTCCCAGAGGAAACCAAACTACAGCTGGCAGGAAGCAGGGCATGGGTGGGAAGGGATATAGTCATTAGCTTATGCTGCTAACTGCCCCACCAGGAGCAAGGGGGAGCAGAGCAGAAACCACGGTGGGGGCTGCTGCTGTTGTCAACAGTGCTGCCACCTCTGGGTAGAAACTACTCCAAAAACAGTGGCCACTTGGGCAAATTGCTGTCACAGGTCAGCCTGTGGGTGCACTGTGGCTCTGAGTGTGACCAGCAGGTCCACGATCAAGCAAGTCAGAAGCAAAGGGGCAGCCTTTGTTGCATTGCACTGATGCATTTCCCAAATCATCCTCTGCAAATGCCACTTTAACCAATGTGCCATGTCAAGAAATGTAACCGAGGACACAAGAGCTTGCCTTACACTAGAAGCAAACCACTGAACCAGTGGTGGGGGCTTAGCTCAGCCACAGAAAATGCTCTCCCCTTGAAGACACTAATTTTCTCAGAGTAAAGTTGGCCTCTCGATCTCTCAGCTGTCACTGGGAAGAGCGATGCGGTGTCAACAGCCATCCTTTACTTTTGGTCTTGAAATGGGGGGCATCTCAGTCCTGTTTACTTACGTCTGAAAACCAGATGCCAACAAGGCAAGTCCAAACCAGTATGAATTCACTTCTTCCAAGCACCTGATTCCATGTGCATTTTTTTCATCTTGCTGTATTTGTCTACTTGAGAACTGCCCTTCGTCATTCCCTGAAGGATTTATTTCATTCACTTTCTATGGAGTGCACACTTTACTGGCTCCAGGCACATTTGTGACAAATGAAGAGCACTCAGTTTAAAGATACTTTCAAAAATCAGACTAACTCAGGCCAGGCAAAATAATAAGTTATGGCAAACAGTAGATACCAATCACAAGCCCCTCACAGCCTGGGAGAAAGCCATAGGACGTGCTCTACCAACCACAGTAGGAGAGCAGCTCAGTTTCAGACCACCATAGCCCTCCTTTCCAAAACTACATCCCAATAGATCTGGGCTAACTGGTTGAGTCCCAGTGTTGGTAAGGCGGCTTGCTGTCCTCTGCTGCACAGGAGAACCCCCAAGGCTCCCCTGCCTCCCTTGCCAACCCTCGAAAATGTGGGAGACCTGCCCCGCTCTTCCAGCACTACATCAGCCCCTGTTACTTTACACCACTTCACTGCCACAAGAAAAATGACAAAGGAAAAAATAATTACAAAGACCAAGGGTTGCATCCACATAGTAGGATGGGCTTCACAAAACCCTCTGGGTAGAGGGGCTGGCAAAGCAGGAGAGGAGCAAACCCCCAAATATTTCTCCTCCTTCCTCGCTCATCCAAATAATCTCCCAGCTCCCCATGGGGGCCAAAAGGAGTCATGGATGCAAGCCAGGTGTTTGCCTGAAAATGTCTTTTAACACAACTGTGCATCAGTGTTACCTGCTGAAGCCCAGGTAAAGAAAGCTGTGTTTGCTTTCTAGCCAAGAACAACTGAATCACAAACCCAAAATATTTAGATTTATAATGTCATTACCCTTCTGTGCCTATAAACCTCTGAAGAGGTGAGAAGTGGAGAACAGATACATAGGGCTATTGTAACAGGAGTAACCATCAGGAAAGAACCTGGAGTCCTGGGATATAAACTTGCCATGGAATATTAAAACTGATTTACAGTTTCAGTTTGGTCTTACGGCTGTGCACAGGGTGGAAAAAATGGAAGAATTGTCTTCTGCAAGAATGGTTCTACAAATATTTGTATTTATGAGTCCCGGAAGGACATTATTTTGTCACATGCTTACCTCCATAAGGAATATTGTTTATGCTGCATAATCAGTATGGTATTTCAAATACCGGTAATTGTTCCCTCCTACCCCTTTTTATATTAATCTAGTACTGATTCCTCATGCGAGGTAAGATGTGTGTTGCCTTCCAAAATTCAAAAGTGTAAGCCATTTTCATTTTCCAAAACCACTGATCGCTTTTTCTCTGCACTTAAAATTAGTTTGGGCCGATAGGCTGATTTTCTCCAAAAAGTTAAAAAAGCGATCATCAGAGAAAATATGGAAAAGGTCATTATTAGAAGTAATTCTTTATGCACATTCTAAATAGCTAAAACCAGTGGCTTATAATTTAAAGTCTATGAGGAGGATTCGAAGTGAGCAACTTTAAGGGTAGCAGCTACCTTTCTGCTGCTGAAACGATGCCTTACAGTAAATAGGTGCAGCGCTCCCTTCACTCGGGCGTTCACAACACCGACCTCCCGCTAGAAAACCTGCGTCTGTTGAAAGGAACAAACTACTCTGTATGTAACCACAAAACCGAAGAGGCTACCAGAGGTGCGTGAAGCCACCAAGTGCAAACTCCCTTCAGTCGGCAGCACGTGCAAGACAGCCCAGCTAACAGGGGACTGTTAAAAACTGAAAAAAAACCCAAACCCATCCCAACTTCACATCTTCACATCCTAAGAGAACATATCGAGGGCTGGTTTCAGCTGTGCTACCCTGGGGTGCCCCCCATCCCTTTCTCACCCGTCCCGCAGCGCTAGCAGAGCCAGCCGCTCACATCCCTCCTCTACCCCCACCCGGTTCGAGGGTCTCACTCACCGGTCCACCCAGAAGCAAACCCTCGGATGTTGCTGCGTTTAGTTTTTCAGGAAATTAAGTCTGAAGCACACTTTCCTTTGCCTTAAAGGGAGTGCGTATTCCTGACACATCAGCAGGCAGGGAGCCCAGAGGTTGCTACAGAGCATTTATTTATACTCATTTGGAATTTCCTGAGACAGTCCCAGCCTGGCAGCCAGCCCAGCCCAGCGCCAGTGGTTTCCTTCACGGCACTTCAGATGCTGCAAGACGCCTCCGGCTCCCCAAGAGTTAAAATGCAAGAAATGGGCAGCAGGACAAAAGGAACCCTACCAAATGACACAGTAAAAAGATTTTTTTTTTTTTTTGTCTGTTGAAAACAGATTTAATTCCCAAGAGGGAATTAAAAGTTCATGTGACTTCTCTTCCACCCACTCTCCCTGCCTCCCCAAGCCCCCCCCCCCCCCCCCCCCCAATTTCTCACTCCCACGTGTGGACTGAGAGCACAGAAAGGTTCATTGATGTAATTTGGGCAGAACAATTACCTCTGTTGTAACCACAACTGCCTGCAACTCTGCCTCTGTTACATTCAATCTCATTTTGTTTACTCTTCTCAAATGCAACTTATAATCTGAGGGACAAAAATAAAAACTTTTAGTATAACGTTACAGGCGCAGCTTTCTTTTTCTCTGAAACACAGCCAAAATACATGAGACATCCTTCATGCTAGTACAAGCACTTTCAAAATGGTGCACAAATGTATTTGATTTTTCCATATTCAGTTTTCTTGTTTCCGTGTAACACCAGGTACTAACTCAAGTGAAGACAACTGGGATTCCAGATGCAAAAAGTGTCACTTCTCAGCATCATAAAGAGACCCACAAAGGCCTCAGCTCCATCTCTCTTCACTTCTGCTTACAATAACATTTGCTGTAATATAGCCAAACAGGGACTCCAAAAGTAATCGGCAAGGGGAGAGGCTAATTTAACAAGGATAACAGTCCTAAGATTTCACAGGACTAAAGGAAAAGAGTTTTATTACCATGCTTTCCACCCAGATTCCCTTAAAACGAAAGAAAAAGAAGAGGCATGAATTGTTGAAATAATTTCAAAGATCACTGCAGATTGGAAGTGATGTTCTTCAAACAGAAGTGGGATCTTGTGCTGGAACGACAGGAGAGAGGTCCAAGTCCTCTGCAGTGCCTTCAGCTAAAATGGCACAGACTTCCAATAAAAGTGTTCCCTGAACATGTCTAGTGGTTTCAGTGGTATTTAATATGAAGCAAAGTAATATTTAATACTCACAGGCATCAGCTTTTGGACTATAAACTACGTCCTGCCATCTAGGTAATGTTAGATTAATTTTCTGGAATTACAAGTCATTGATGCATACACTGTAAAACATGAGCTCCCCCCAAAAGTCCGAAGATGGTCTCTAGACATAGCCAACTTGTTAAACATCTACAGACCATGAAGATACTGAATTTTAAGTGAACTTGGTTTGGTTTGGTCTCTGCTCCAGCCACCTCATCAATGAAGAAAAGCAGCTCCCCATAAACAACACTTTGGGAACAGCGTCTAGCCATGCTTTGAAGCTTCTCCTAGAAGACAGAAAAACCCTAGGACAGCTAAAACCCAACCCACACTTTCTGTACAGGGAAACAAGAGCAAAAATTCAGCCCTTGAAACTGCCCGGACCCAGTGCAACCACCGCTTTGTGCTCACTGCCCTTCCAGCCCTGTCTTTTGACCTGCAGAGCAAGTGACCAGCCGGGCAAGGACAAGCAGTATGCAGCAGCACTGGGTGCTACTGGTGGGCTTCTTTAGCTCCATCAAGCAAGTTCTTTGCACTGGGAAGGGGAGAAGGTGAAAAATCCATCTAGATTTCTGCTATGAAAAAAAACATGACATCTGGGATAAAGTATAAGAATAGAAGGTATGGCCAAAACGTCCTTCTCAACAGTGAGGATTCTGCTTAGAGAAAAAAAACCCAAAACAACTCTCTAACATCATATGGTTTCATTTTTCTAAAAAAAGACAGCATGATATCCTATTTAGAGAAGAAAAAATATTAGCAGCTGTCTCCACATGCTCCATCTGTTGATCATTACTCTGTTGTTTCACGGGCTTGACATCTGAACGGGCCCTGCATCAAGTCACACACCTTCAATGGACTCTCCTCAAAGCCCCTCCTCCTTCAGTCCACTCAGCAGGCTGAAAAAGACCTGCCACGAGTGCAAGCAATACCCCATAACATGTATCAGTGCCTCGTCCCTTGTCCAGCAAATCAAATATCGAGGCACATGTCTGGGTTGGCACCAGTAACACCGAAAGGCAAAGAGCACACGCGTATTTATTCGCTTGGCCTTTGAGACCATTATGGTGCCAAATAAACTCATTCAGCTACTGTTTACAGTAGAAACAAAATTGAGGTCAGAGCATAGCTCCCCAGTGACCAAAAAACCTGACTTGTCTGCAGCAGAACGAATGTAAGATTTGGTATATGGGCGGCCATCCAGCTGGTAAATTCTTATCTAAAGAGCCCGTTATTTCACAGCCCTTTTGAAAATAAAAGGCAGAGAGGGCACAATGGATCTGTGAAAGGCGATAGAACCAACAGACCATTTCCTCAGCACTGGAATGGCTCTGCTTGGAAAGAATGAAATAATCTGCCTGACTATAACAATCTGGTCCGGGGAAGTGCAGGGCTTCACCTGACCCACCACTGTCAGGCTTATGTTCCTACCCCCAAAAACATGGCTGTTGCATTTTGGTGAAGTTTGGATATGGGGTTCTTTTCGGTTTTATTTTGGTGGATTTTGTTTTGGGAGAGACGGGTGGCATTGCTGTGGGTTTGTTTTGTTTTGTTTTGTTTTTTCTTTACAGCCTTTCAGAATTTGGCAGCTGGTTTCCATAGAATGATTCAAAACCTGCTAGCCATTCAGGTCAGACCTGGGGCTGATCTGGCCTACCCACCTTCTCCTCTTTAGCAGATTGCCTCAGTAAGAAGAAAGCAAACATACAGCAACATTTCTCCTCTCAGCTTCCAGAAACCTGCGACCCAGAGACTTCTTGGCCCAGGAGTGGTCCAGGATGGGTTTTAAGTCACAAGTCTCAAGTGTTTATTATCAGAGTGGCTGGGAGGTATCCAATAACTGGGTTCAAAATGTCAGACTGCAGCTGATGTGTTAGGACTGTAAGGAGATCTACCGGTCAAGTGCCCGGAGATACAGTTATGGATGATTAATCCAACCCAATGGCTACATAACACTCAAAACCTCCATATGAGAGACTTTGCACGCTACAGTTAGGTCCCTCACTAGTTAGCATCTACCCACAGAGAGGATGCAACTGAAAAATGTGCCGTGTATCATCATTAAGCTTCCACCTGGTTTAGCTTCACACAGAGTGAACTTCACCTACTTGGTATTTCACGCGTCGTGAGTCAAATTGTGTTCTCTGCTGTTCTCCCAACATGACTGCTTGGGAAAGCTTATGGTAAGAAGTCTTGTTGTGGGAGTCAGTAGACCATTCAAGCCTTCAAGTTTGGTGAAAAATTTTTTTTTCTTCTTTTTTGTATGGACAGTCAGGCATACTTGCTTGTTTCTATTCAGACGTGAGAACTGGGTGAGCTGGCACCTCCGCTCACGGCTCCCAGCAGGGCTTTACGGGTCAGCTTTCCTTTCCCGTTTCGCAGAGATGAAAAGTGTACTATACTGAACATGGACACAAGCGAAAGGAAAAATCCACGGCTGTAAAAGAAAGATCCTTTCAAATCTAGAGAGACACGTACAGGCTTCTTATGCCACAGAAGAGGATACAAAGTGAACTTCTGCCTGTTGGGAACTCAAGTAGAGGTGTCAGCCTAGAGACTGTCCCCTGGTGCATTTGAAAAAAGCAGAGTCATTCGGAGTCAGGTGGCGGATCCTGCCAGCATGGACGGCACCCCGTGTCCTTTAGGCATCACCCCCCCACACTTCCCACCTGGGCAGAGGCAGGGGGTGCAGGGGGGAACTCATGGCTTTGCCAGGGAGACTGTACAGGCTATGGCTTTAGGCATCTCTCTCCCACTTGGATCAAGACTCCGCAATCAAACAGCATGGATTTCTAGAAACTATTACTAATCCAGAAATACTGCATTTCTACCCACAGTAACATGTTGATTATGCAAAAGGCGGAGGCAAGGAAAAGTGCCACACATAACTAATGGGACCCACAGGCAAGACGAGGCATGTCCATTATTAACGTGCCACGTAACTGATAAACCGTGCGTGCAGTACATCATGCAGCAGTAGGGCTGGAGAAGGACGGTAAAGCTGGAATGGAGCCGATGCTACACTCAATTTCGCACAGAGATGTCCCTCCTGCTGCTGCAGTCTTGGCTGTACTTGTCTTGTCCTAGAGGGACGGGGGCTGAGATGGTCTGGCTGAGCCATGCACGTGCTTGTAGAATTTTAGCCTTACAACTTTTCTCTGCAAAGAGAGAGTGAAGTAATTTTCCCAGAATTGTCACAGCACTGAAGATGGGTTGTGAGGGAGCCTGAGGGATAAAGGCGGGGGGCAGGGCGGGAGTGGAGGGGATTTGGATATCAAGGGGAAGGCACAGGCTGTGCTCCTCAAGGACTGCAGCCGGGGTGGGGGGAGAAGTCCCTGCATGTCCTCAGGGAGAGCTGGGGTAAGACCAAGCACTGGAGAAAGGGGCCCAGGGGAGTTATCAGGGAATAAAAAAGGCAAGGACGAGCATCCTGGATGGCAGACACGCTGTCTGAGAGCAGAGGAAGGGAACAGGACTGTAACTAATGATGGCAAGGGAGAATGGTGAAAGTCTAAAGGGCGACGCAGTGGATGCACAGGCTTGTGAGCCCATTCAAGTACTGGCAAGCTTAAAAGCTATGGAGCAGCCACCTGCCTCCACACAGAAAAACAGAGGACAGGAGCAGAAGAGAATGATTCTAAAATACACCTTTTTTTTAACCTTTTAACTTAAGATACGGAAAAACATATCTAAAATTTAAGATTCGCAATTTCCGCTGGAGGGAGGGAGAAAAGGGGGAGAAAGGCCTTAGCCATGGACTTCTTGAAGTGAAAAAACACTGTTGATCCTTGTAATCCCTTAAAACATGACTGCTCTGATCTTGTCTTTGTGATTCTGTCATATGCAAATGTCAGTCCACTTTTTCAACCACAACCATGCATTTTGTTGTATTTTCTTGCACTGTACTTCTTTTTAAGCTGCACCCTTTATAATTCTCAAGCAGCATACATGAAGTGTTAAAACTCGACCTGTTTGCTAGGATTAGACCTGAAATTCCAGTAACAGCAGCAAAGTTGCACAAGTGTTTTAAATTACTAGATTTTCTGCAACCTGTATGATGGTGCTCCAGGCAGAGCGGTTGGCTGTGTTGAAGAGAGGGTAGGGAAGGGGCTAGGAGTACATCAACAAACATGCCCCTCAGCGCGACCAGCGATGTCTGGTTTACATAGGGAGAACAATCTGTTCTCAATTATCAGTTAATTTGATCCTCACCCTAATCTGACCAAACCTTCAAACCCAGCTAGTAAAAACAGTTTCCACCCCCTCCCTCCAACCCTCCCTCTCCTACTTTCAAACAAATACTGAAGGGCAATACAGAAATACCACAGACAGGTTCTGTATGTTGGAGGAAAGCAACATACTGTTATGAAGAAAAAAAGTACAGGAATAGATGAGTAAAAAAAGAGAAGACAATTACATAAAACACTCATTACAGTGTGAGATAACTAGGGAGGAGAAATTGAGCGAGAAAAAGGGATGGGCTGTGAGCGGGGGTAAGGGTCACATTAACTACTTCTACAGCGAAGGCTTTGCAGGTGGGGAAGGATGGACCAAAAGCATGAAAGAATATGATGGGACCTCACTCTCACCTACCTCTCTGAGCGCTTATTTTGTCAAAGTCTGTGTGAAGAGTCAGGTGAAGAACGATCTCGGGAGACTGTACCTAATGCAGACTGAGCATATGCTATGAAGAGTTTTAACGAGATGGTGGGGGGCAAGGGGGGGAGCAGAGAGAGCCCCGTTTGGACCGGGTTGATCTGCTAAGCCCCAGACACTGCAAGCTGCAACGTGCATCCCACAGCCGAGGTGAACCATCACTTTCAGCCAATATGGTAAGTGTGATTTCTGGACGAAATCAGAGGAGAGAATGGGAGAAAGAAAGGGGAGGACGGCTACAAGCACACTCTGTCCCAAAGCTGGTCACATGGGGACACCCTGGCAAGAATCTGTACTCTGCCACCAAGGGGACTCGTGTTTCCAGAGGAAGGAAATGGAGATAAGAGCAGCAATGCCAATGTGGGCAGCCCGAGCGCTCCCTCAGTCCCTAAAACTGCTGTGAAAACATGATACGGGAAGGGCTGCCCTTCTGTCATCTCTAATTCAAAGCCTTACAAATGGCACAAAGGCGGGGGAGGCGGGGGGGGGGGGGGGAAGAAAGAGGTGGGCATTACAAGGAGCTTCCCAAGGACTTCTGCTCCAGCAGTAACCCTTCTGCAGGAACATGTCTAAATGCAGGCACTCAGTGTTCACAAACAGAAGACAACCAGCTGTAAATCAGGCTGTTCCCATCCACCTATTCCCCTGGGCCCATTTCCCTGGGGGACCGTACCCTTTTAAAGGCAACAAAATCCCCTCCCTTCCCACAGGGAGGAGAGTCATATGCATTATTCATAAACTTCTTTCTGCAGGAGAATCTAGGAAGGGACTGAGGAATACTGTAGAATAGTTTTGGGGAAAAATACACTCTTTTGGGTTATTTGGCCACAGGAAGATTTTCTGAGTTGCCTATCTTGAGAGTGGAGGGAAGGTGGAAGATGCAGAGAGAATAATTTTACAAGTCTGGAAAAAGTTTATTCTTGGTGTTTTTCCTGTGACATGTGCCTTCCCTGCTACCAGTGCTTGCCCCTCATCCAGCCCCACAGGATGCTCCTCCACACAGGCACCGCTCGCCCGCCCGACTGCCACCGGATCAGTGCAAAGCAGTGACTTCCACCACAAGACCTCAGGGCTTTTATCACCACCAGTTCAGTGAGGCTGCAAGGTACCATAAGCAGCAAGGCGTGCCTGTTTAGTCCCCTAGAGCATTACTGGTTTTAAAATACAGGATGAGGATCCTTAGCTGCCTCCAAGGGTGTAAAGGACATGTATTTCCACAGGGAGCAGCAGCGGGCTGCATGAGGAGGTCCAGGTGCCACTCATGCAGGCGCATCTCAACAGCTCAGATGGGGAAAGCATGCATTACTCCATGAGCAAGCCTGTGTCGGAGAGGAAAGAGCACAGTCCTCTGTCTAGGTGAGATGTAAGAAGCTTCTGGGCAGCTGCAGAAGATAATCCAGAACAAGACACAACTGCAGTAATCTCTGAATGAAAGACAGACCAATTAAATCTGTTCAGTTCCTCATGGTGCTTCCTCCTTCTGCAAAGCATCTGCATCTTACAGGGCTCTGAGTGTCTTGGGCCATCTGCGTCCCACCACACCCAATTTCCATTTCTAAGGACTGGGCTATCTAGGCCAGACTGCTAAGTCCTCAGCTCCTAATGACACTGTATTGAGTGTATCCTTTCTAACTCCTTCCTGCCCCTTCCCTTTCAAGCAGTTTCCAAAATCAGGCCCGAAGGCCATTCTTCAGGCAACAAGCCCTACGTAAAAGAAGATGGATGATCCCTGATCCTCTGTGGGTCTGATAAAGGCCTCTAGGTTGGGCAAATGCAAGTCAATGTGTTTTCCAGCTTTCTGTTGCAGCGGCAAATGCACCCTTGGATTGCAGGTATCAACTAGCCATTGCAGAAGCAATAAGTATTAATTCCAAGTAGAAAGTTGGCATTGGCTGTGAGATCATGTGCTCCATCTCCATCCATCTGTCCTTAAGGCAGATCTGGCATCAGTGAGTGTACTACAGCATACTGATGGAAATTTTGATATGCCTTATGATAAAGCTGATGTGAAATCACTGGAGGCTCACTCACCCTTCAACCCACAGATCTCAGGGTCCCACCCTCTCTTGTTTTTAAATACTGGGCACCACCAGAGTGACTCACTAGATCACTCGTGGGTGAGGCGGGAGCAGGATCCCAGTGACAGCCCTGTGTGCCCTCTGCCTGTTCAGAAAGCACAAGACGACATGGCAATTGAGCAGCCTTTCCCGATGGTAACTGTCTCCCACCAGCTGCCAAAGCGTACCTTCGGCGTAAACCCGTCCCCATTAACTCTGATGGTTATCAGGTGCAGGCAGGGAGCATGGTAGGGGAGCAAGCCTAGGCTTAAATAGCCTCTCATCACACAGCCCTGACTCAACCAAATTACCAGTGCTTGCACGGCTGATTTGATAAAAATACAAACTCACCTGAACCCTGGTCATTTGCATCTGCTAAGCTAAGCAAACTCAGTGCACTTCAGGCTGCTTAAGCTCAGAGCTTGGGATGTCAGCAGCCCGGCAACCATGCCTCGGTGGCACCTACCTACCCCGCAGGAAAGCGGCGGAGAGCGGCTGTCGGCTGGGCTCTCGCGGCAGGCACCCGCAAGGGTTGTGGCTAGAGGCCCTATCGGACTGATTACTGCCCCGCAATCAAACGCTTCCAATTGCTAAGGTCTTCGCGTCTGCAAGTTTCTGTTTATCAATGGAGGGTCTATAATGAAAACTGGTGCACATTCTGCTGAATTTAGTGACAGTGGTAACGTTCTGGTGCACAGCACTTCCCTCTTAAGACTGTACATTTCAGATAATTTGGCTGCAAATCACGCAAAACTGGGTGCATAACACCTACGATGATATGCATCAGGAAAATCAAATCTTAGGAGAGAAAGGAAAGTGTGTCTGCAAATGTTTGGTAAGTATTGTTGCAGAGGACATGTATGATAAAAACATTTGCTCTAAGTAAATGTGTGTTCTATCTACTGGCTCCAACAAAAAGGGTTAATAAGTCAACAGGGGTTTTCATAATACAACAGTTGGTTAAGCATTTGTATACCAGCAGATGGAAAACACATTTATTAAACATTCAGTCTTTGAGTCACGCTGATGTTAATACCTCAAACAACACTGATTCAGGCAACAGCCTCTTGTCGTGGCCTCCTTCTCCAAATAACTGGTGCACAGTTCGAACTCCACTTAGGAGTCAAGAAAACTGCTCAGATACCAAGAAAATCTAACCAGAGGTCCACAGGGTGCTGCAGAGAAATTAGGCATATATACAATAACCAGAGGGACACCAGGCTGGTGCAGGGGAACCAGCGCTCCAACCTGGTTTGTATCTGCCACCAAACCACCCGCTGTCCTGCAGCCCTGGGTGCGCTCTCCAGAGCAGAGCTGGATGCCCAGGTCTGCTGGGGGTGACATCTTCCCATCCCCGGGAGGCTGAAAGGAGCAAAGACACCTGATGCCTGCACAGTGGCTATTCCAGCAGCAGTGCCTTGCTTTACAGGTGCAAAGAGACCGACAGTAAAAATGATGGGGAGTGGCTACGATGCCTTGGCTTTAAGAACTGTGTAGGAATCTGAAGGAGGTAAAGCATGCACCTCAGTTAAACATGCAGGGAAATCGTTCAAATGAATCCATGTAAGATGTTGTACTCCTGTAAGTAGAAGCATGTTAAAAGTGGGATGGGAAGGCATAGAAACACAAATCTTTAAACAAGAATGAAGAGGAAGGCACAGGCAGGAGGGAGAAAAGAGAAAGGATCCGGGAAATCTCAGACATCATGTACAGAAAACGATATGCATTTGCTTCGCAGCAAAGTAAGAGAAGGGTTTGTGCCACAGCCTTGCTCTACTGACCCCTGCAGCCCATCCTAGGCAGGAAAATGGGAAAAGCTTTTCTTCCATTAAAAGGCTCTTTTTTATGCCCCTGGTAAAGGGTGACTGACAATTCTGTGGTCTCTGGATACAGAGCATGAGGTGCTTAGGGAAGTTAATAAAACAGATGTTTTCATTATGGTTAGAAACAAAGACACTTTTTAATCCTTTATCTTTTCTGATCAGTCTCCTATGTTTGTTTTGCTGCTTCCTTGTTTTCTACATCAGAATAAATGGAATTGGACTGGAATTTTCACACCATTCAGTGCCTTTCAGAACATGTGTTCTGAAAACAAAGTTTCAGCTAATCAGGTATTAGTGAAAGGAATGAAAATCCAGCCAGAAGTATTTCCAAACTGCTCGGTAAGTTTTAGACTGCTGTGCACTGTGCTTTTTGTAGCTGACTGGGGGACCTTTCTACAGATATCACTGCAGAAATGTCTGCAGAGCCTCATTAAATAGATGATTTATGCATCAGTCCTCGCAAGTACAGAAGTTAACAATTACTGGAAGTTTCACCCAGCGGTTAATGAAGACACCAATACTATTTTGAGAAACAATCACCTCATATTTTTTTTCCTGTACTATGCACAGATAAATTAACTTGTGTCATGCACCAAAACAAATCCAGCCTCCCGATAGCTCCCCACAGACACAGGGTATTTCCCAGCTCCCGCTGCAGCTCCTTGGACGAGGTGCACGACACGCTCTGCACCTCCACTGCACTCCTTAATGCTGCTGAGCTTGCTGGACTGAGCAGTAAGTTCACACGCCACCAGGGCAGACTGGAAGCAGCGAACAGTTGTGTCTACCCAGCACCCAACTGATAAAATAAAGCAATTTTTTTCTGCAAGCACCAATTTATCTATCTCTAGTGTTAAGAGAGTTCAGCTATTTTCTGAGCAGATGGCGCAACTTTGACAGAGCCTAGTCCAAAACCAGTACCACATTTCTAAACCAATTTCCAAAATGTATGAAGATGAACAAATCAGCTTGCAGTTCACAGAAATGCAGTTCACCACAAGACCTCTGTGCAATGAAACCGGGAACAGAGCGATAAAACTTTAAGTCAGCAGCAAACAAAACTACTGACAAACAGTACTGAAGTCTAAACCACAGCCTGTTATTTATTCGCAAGATTTAAAATTCACGTCTTTACCAAGATATCAAAGAGGCAGAGAAATTTATGATAGGTGGTTTCATGATAAAGTCATCACTTGCTTTGTAGTTTATCTCGCATACACACTCACTGAAAATCTTTACAGCAAATGCATTTCCCATAAACATCTTTAAAAAAAAAACCAACTCTATAGTAATGCAAAATAGCCTGATCCTTTCCTGGAAACAAGTTCCAAATTCAAGCATTCCGCTACAGATTTTATCTGCAGCAGCAGTAGTCCGTACAGGCTTGAAAAAATGGACCGAAATGGCACATAATCATTTAACAGTGCAAGTACTCACATTCTCGAGTTAACCAAAGCAAACCACTGCTCCTTAGTCACCTCGTACTTGAATGCAGCTGAACATGTGGTCAAACTCGCCAAAATATTCAAGTAACATAAACGCAGCTTAGTAGTCCGTAACAAGTCTTTCTAGTTCTTTTTCCTGTTGCTGATTGATTCAGAGGGTGCAGAAAACACCACCCCTGAAGTTTGTCTTTCCACTCTTAGAGCTCCATGCAATTAAGAATCTTGCATCAATACCTCCAACGCCCAAATCAGTTCCTGCTCATATGAAGGCATTCTCTCCCAGGCAGCGCGGCAGGATAACGAATCCCAGGTACTTGCAGCCCAATACTCTGTCCATTAGGAACTGCTGAGTATTTGGAGGCACGGGCGTACATAGCTGCATGTTAGAACGTCGGCCTGAAGGGTTTGCAAAGCCAACAAGTCCTGACAAAATGTTGTCCAATTTAGTTTTGAATTAAATACTTGCAATTCATTATAGCGTCTTTCTACAAATAAGGGAACAAACAGCTTCTACCCTGCAAGAAGCCTTGTTTGCATAACAATCTTGAAACTAAAATTTCATCTTGCTTTAACACATCCCTAGTAAAAGCATTTAGCTTCTTTTAGACTTACATGTCAGATTATCAACTTTTTCAACAGACAATTCTACCACAGGGAGAGCAGAAAATTAGTAAACCCATCAGTAACAGTCCATGCACAATTCTTCTTTCCTTGTAAGCAGAGGGAATTGTTCTGCGTGACTTAAGTTAAAAGTGTATTACTGAAAAAGTCGAGTTACCTGGGGGATTTACGCAGTAAACAGCAACAGTTAAGTCACACAGCAGAGGTTTTGAAGTTCACCTTCTCAAAAGGATTACAAAAGGTTACAAAAGGATATAGTTTTTCCCAGAGAATAAACTTTTAGTTGTAAAAAAATGGGGGGAGGGGAGAAAATACCCTTTTTCAGCAGTCTCAGAATTTAACAATGTTGGTAAATTTAACCTTAAATCATCAACAGATAAAAGTAACTCCAGTGTTTTCACATAACTTCCATTAGCCTTTAAAAAAAGACTTCTTCTTTTGCATAAATTACAGATGACACTCCGTATTTCTAATTTCCTGCACACAAAATGCTTTAATCCCTTGCACTAATTAGAACAATTCTAAGGTGAGCACAGTGAGTAACTCAGGATTTGTTTCCACACCAGAACATACTTTCAAAGAAGGTTGGTGCTAAAATCCACCAGATAAGCCAATTCTCAGTATGTGCGTGTGCCGTGATCCAGCAAGCAGCATTTGAACACAAGTGCATGAGCCTTAGGGGGAAAAAAAGGCTGAAAGTTCAGACAGAAAAGGGTATTTAATGTTCCTTCCCAGGATATTCAGAGTGCTCCCAGCCACCCCAGCCTTCATTGATAAATCCATTTCCCAACATACCTACATTAGGAGGTCTCAAAAGAGCACCCGCAAGCTCCTGCCATGCACTTGAAATTTTCCATATAATCCTACTGTAGCAGCCTCAGCTGTAGTGGGCTAAAGCTATGTTTGTGCAGTGATCAGGAGAACAGGAAAATATTGACACAACCACAGGACGAACGCTGCTGCTGTGCTGTTATCAATCGTTCTGCAATCTCTGCCTGCCCCCCCCCCCCCCCCGACTCATCAGTCTTCCTCAGCAACCTTTGAACATGCCAAGCGATCTATTTCAAAGAGTATCACCCAACCAAAACAGACATCTGGGGAGCTTCTTAAAGTAACGAAAAAGCGAAATGAACTGAACACCTCCCCTTGGTGTTGCTTGAGAAATGCTTCTATCTTTTGCTGAGAAGCAAGAAACAAAAATCAGCCCGACCCAATAAGGGTGACCAGGAAGGGCCGGGGATTCAACGTGTAAGAGCTGGTTAATCTCACAAGTTAATTACAGACACAGGGTAACAGCCACATGACTTTTTGCAGCAAACCCCTAGGCCTCGCAGAGTCTGGTGGAAGCCAGCGCAGGTCCACGAAAGCAGACAGCACTGCACGCTGAACACCCGCGTGCCAGCCCTTACGTCTTTGCAAACAACTTTCCACACTTTAAATATTTAAAAGACTATTGGGGGAGGGGGAGGCCAGGGACACAGACATGACAGGATGGGACACACCAGACAGGCTCTGATCTACCAGGAAATCAGTTTTCAGTATTTAGTTTTAGCTGCTGCTACTTCCCTTTTCCGCTACTTTCACAATTTAAGAAAAAAGGTTTTTTTAAAAGATCATTAATCCAAAGGGGGAAAAGTGTTCCCGATTAGTTACCTGTAGCACTGCTGTTAGTATTTGCTGGGTAGGCCATGTTTGCTCAGTGACACATCCAGACCTAGGCTGTTAGGTGTCATGCAAATGCCATGCATCAAGTCCAACCAGACATGCAACCTGAAACAGACAAGAGAAATGCAGTTAAAAACGAACAGTTTTAAGAAGTCAGGCACATTAAGCAGTAGGCATTTCAGAGCATTTACAGTCTCATCTTCAGTGCACACTTCACCGTAGCAGTAAGTATATTACTCTTAAGCAGCACCCTAGCTATCACACATCCCACCACTGCCTGGCATCTGAAGTCAAATTGTGGTGCTCTGACAACCTCCAAGGAGGACCGCTGCTCCAGGATCTGTCCTCAGGGAGGAGGTAGCCAGCTGCATTTGCAATTGGCCTTGCTTTTCTTTTTTTGGGGTCTACCCTGAGCTTTTTTGCATTTTGTCCCTAGCCTCGCTTGTACCGCAGCAGCTTCCTCAACGTTTGCTGGCATGTATGCAAGTTTTAGACTACCCAAAAGTTTCCATGGGCAGGGTTAGAAGATTTTCAGGTGAAGAGCACCAACAGAAGAGCTGTACCAGCGAGCGGAGGACCAGCTGCAATCTGAGCTCCGATGTCCCCGAGGGGGATGAGGGACAGGAGGACGCCACCACAGACGCAGCCAAAGCAAGCGCGTGCATCCCCACCGCCTGACAAACCCCGGCAGCCGACGGCTGCTGCCTGGAAGCCTGTGGGGTGGGGGGACCAGAGCTGGCACGGACCCCATGCTGGGATGGTGCATGGCTGACAGCAAGACCTGTCCCCTGCAGGTCCCAGCAGTGACAGGTTGTCTGGGTGTGAGGTTTTCTTTCAACTCACATGTGGCAGATTCAACTGAGAAGCAGTGCTTGCCTGGAGCTCAGGCTGCGGGTACAGAAAAAAGGGCACTGTCGCCCTAGGCGGGTGGCTGCCAAGCAGAAGCCAAGTGAGAGGCAGAAGCAAAACCAGCAGCAGTTTTGTGGCTAGTTGGCTGCTGGCTGGTTCTGCAAAGCCCACCTTGCTGGGTCTGCAACAGGGCTCCTGCTTATCCTTCCCTGCCCACCATGGGGGAGCCTGATCACAACCCTCATCCTCAGAGCAAC
Organism: Butorides virescens; assembly: GCA_017310255.1. Taxonomy (NCBI): domain Eukaryota; kingdom Metazoa; phylum Chordata; class Aves; order Pelecaniformes; family Ardeidae; genus Butorides; species Butorides virescens. The sequence continues at coordinate 142,095 of JADKXX010000342.1, forward strand.
AGATTTGGCTCGTCCGGGGCTGCAGAGGTGCCACCTCTTGGCTCTGCTTCAGGTTTTCTACAATCCAAACAGCATTTCATTTTGTTGACTCAGATAGGTGGAGCTTAGGTGTATAAAGAACACGCTGCTTCGCCGACCCCAGTCTAACTTAGGCTGACAGCTCCTCAACAAACCAGTCACATTTTTCCAATTATATTTGATTTGGCTCTGACAGTACGTGCATGGAAGCATTTAAAAGCTAAGCAGATTAGCAAAGGAGAAGAAAACCCAGAAATGAATTAGTGCAAGCACCATGTGAATCTGAGTCAAAGGTATGATAGAGACTGATAGAGAAGCTGGCTGTCTCTTACAACTGACGGAGCTCCATCACACGGGCTAATATAGCTTGGCTTTCCCCTTCAGGGAACACAAGCACAAATCACTTCATTTTTAGTACAATCCTGACATCAATTTTCCAAGAATGCAGAAAGACCTCCATTGCAACTCCTCCTCCCCAGGTTCTGCCATATACTCTTAAATTTATGATCGCTTATTCAACGGAGGGCAGGACATGAAGCTGTCATAAAGGCTGTACAAGCAAAAGGCTACAAACAGCAAAATAAAGAAGGCATCCAACAAGGACCTTGATGCAGAGAGGCCCATCACAAATTGCAGGCACAACAGTAATTATCAGATTTCTGAAACAATGAAGCATGGTGAAAAAAAATAGAAAAGCATTCTGCTGGCTGAGTTTGCAGCCAGGACTGAAGTTTGAAATCTGTGAGCTACTTCCTTTGAAAGGGAGAAATTTTAAAGCATCACTCCCGTCTCTGCCATTGCCATCAGGATATAAAGTTATGCTTTAAGTTCAAGAAAGGCAATTTTACTGAGTCACAACGAATGCTTACTGAAAAATTATCATCTGTCTCCACATTAAGTTTCTCAGGACAGCCACTGCCTCAGGGCAGGCTGCACTTAGCTGGACATCAGACTCTACCAGCAGTGCACCCAAGAGTAAACGGCCAAATTAATTCACCTGCTTCTGCTTTGTTCAGCACAGCTCTGTGCTTCCTGCTGGCACTGTACACAGGTGTGCTTCCCTGCTTTCGCTATATATGTTTACTCTACACTGCTGCAGCAGAAGTCTTGCCCTGCTGTAAACCCAACCAATGAAGCACGGTGAAATAAACACGCTAACGTAGTAGCCCTTGCTTTGCCAGGCAGCCCATGTTCTGCCCATCTGCAGCTTCCTATCCCACCAGAAGCGAAGAAAGCTCAAGGGAGGCTGCTCAGGAAACCTGACACAGGATTTGCATCCTCCCGGCCAAAGTCCTCCAGGGTTGCATCTCAGCGCTTCTGCAGGAGTGGCTGTTAGCGAGTTGCCTGAGCTTGCTGGGCTCACACCACCAGCTGCACAGCTGCTAAGGCTTGTACAAGGGGAGAGGTGAGACCCAGGGATGGGTATGGGCAGATAGGTGGGAGGGGGCAACCACTCTTCTAGGTGCAGTGCAGTACCGAATGAAAGCTGGTCAACCACTAAAGTGAGCCCCAACTTAAAACCCACGCTGTGGCATGCCTGGAAACTCATCGTGGATTTAAAAGTAAAACTTCATACTCCCGAGTTTCAAAAACGCGAGTCACCATCACGGGCATGCATGAGGAGAGCTTCCTAATAGCAAGAAGCAAATGCAGTTGAGGTAAGAATGGACATAAAATTAATAAAGACACTGCTGAAAGCCAAAACAGGGCCTCAGGTCTACATTTTGTTGTGGCTTAAAGAGATGTAATTGACCTGGTACAAACTCCCTTCTGGGTACGCTTCTATTGGTTTCAAAGCTGTGCAGGCTTAAGTACCTCCATTAAGAAACAAACTCACCTTCAGTTAAAACAATGATGCTTCTGCGTTTAAATGAGGATTAATAAAACAATTTAGGAAGCAAATTTAGTCCAACAGATGGGAGAAAGGAGAAAAAAAACGACAAAAACACAGGGTCTGATAATTTGCTACCTAAGGTAAGTGGATGAATTGGTTCCTTTCTTTTTTTTTTTAGATGATATGTAACTGCAGCTGACAACCTCCCTATTAAACAGCTATGGAAAAAATCTGATCTAGTTCAGCAGACTCGTGGAAGAAGAGAATTCGTACTGCTTAGAGCCACACCAATGCACCAGAAACTGAATTTCTGAATTGCACCGACACATATACATGGACCATTTTTAGAAAGGTATCGCACAAGATTCCCCAGCAACAGACACCCCAATAGCTGCACTTTGATAGAGGTCTCTCCTGTGGGCAAGGCGCAGGGTGACACCGGAGGCCAGCCAGAATACACAGAGGAGGAAAACTTAGCCTGCTCTACAGCAAAGCATGTTCTCCAGTACAGAAATTTTACAAAAGAAAATTAGTAGAGGAGCTTACATATTCCATTCCCAACTCTTTAACTTTCTGCCCATGTGTTTTTACATGCTCACCCCATGCCTGCCTGTGAACACTGTGATTTACAGACCCTAGGGCAAATGCAAAACAAGCAGAGACTAGCAATACAAAGTGTTATTGCTCAGTGAAGCAGTTGTTCAAAGTGTTTTGAATTAGATATTCAAACTCTCTTCTGCCCTGAGGTTCAATAGCAGAAACCTTAAACACTCATGATCCTCCATTTCTACAAACTCATGACACCCCAGCTTTTACAGGTTTTTCTAGAATGGTGATTCCTTAAGCAGAACATAAAACTTATGTCCTAATCCTGTCCTAATCAGAAGGGACAAGAACCTTGCTCCTCCTTTGTGCTTCATCTGGTCATGTCCCTTACACCTATGCTAGTATTTCTTCACTGGAAATACCTGAGTGTATATACATACATCAGTTCTGGCATCCACACTGCAGAGCTGTAGACTCAAGAGGCACAGACCTTACAGAAAATCCAGGCTCCCACTTCAGTCTGATGTTTGCAAGAGAGGCTTCAGACAGAAAACAGCTAGTGTGTGATCTAAGAGCAGTTGTAGAATGGCATGTTGGCAACAGCGTAATCAGAAGAGAAATACAACTTGTCTCTTAACCCAGAAAAGCAATCACGAAAAACCTCCTGTCCGAGGGCTCCAGTCACGCGTGGGAAGTGGTGATGCACACACACTTGTTTGTGGGATTCAAGAAGCCTTGGCTTCCCAGGCAACAGGGCTTTAGGATAAGTAGATATGCATGTAATTTCCCTTTTTTCTCATGGGCACAGACTGTTAAGAGTAAACGGTCACATCAACCACTCAAGACAAGCTCCAGATCTGCAGATCCCTTGAGCCACTTACAGGGTGAGTGTGGCTGAGACACTGAGATGCTATGGCTGAAGATGTGGACTAAAAGTGGGAGCATTGTGGGGCAGAGCTGTGAAGGATTCAGAGGTACTGGCTCCCAACTGTTCAGATCAATGCAGTCAGAGGATGGTCCCAGGAGGGAAACCAGCTCTGCAATCCTGTCCAGCAAATGCAAAGTGGTGATTAAGTAGGCCTGGGATACAGGGATCTGACAGAGCAAGTCAACCCATGGGATGCAACACTCAAGGAAGAACTGGTACTGCTCCATTCCTGTTATACACCGGTGCAACTAGACTTCTGCCTGACACTTCCCTCTCACATGTGGTTCGTCCTGGCAGTAGAACTTGCCCAGTTTCATTCTGCAAGGTACCGATAACTTTTGCAAACAAGAGCCAAGACAAATGCAAAACCAATCTAAACACACGGATGGGGATTCCTCTAGCTGCAAGAAGAAATTAGCACTAGAAATCCCTCCTCCTGCTCAGCCAGAGGGGCAAGCTCTTCCCAAACTTGTGCGGCTCCGCAGGAAACAGGAATGTCTGCAACCTAATTCATATCCTCAACCAAATATGCCAGGTGCAATTGAAATGAAGCAAGGGCTGAAGCCAGCAACAGCAGAAGAGAAAGTATGTGGGGAGTTGCTCTGTGGTTGGTATCTACCCTGAGAGAATGACTGTGTATCTCATTGATACTCTCTTGTCAATCCTACCCTTACTGTGGTTGTGTTCGTCTTATCCACGTGTTTATCAAAACAGGTGGCTAGTAAACCGAGAGGCAAAGTTTGTAAGGGGGAAATATTTTTTTTTATAGTTTTTTTACAATTAAAGTTAAAAAACAAGGAAGAATGCAGGCATATGAGGATTTTTTTCAGGTCAGACACAGAGCAGTCAACTTTGAGATAAGGGTAAACTGTGAATTTCAATTAATTATTTAATCACGTAACAATTCACCCATTCACGCACTTTCTAGAGTGAATGTCTTTACTGTTGCATCCAAATCACAAGCAAAACTATGCAAGTTCAGTTGCTGCTTAAGTCTCATTAACTGATCAGAATAAATCACTAACTAGCACAGGCTGTTTACCTAGGCCACCCTAAAATGCCGAAGTAAAAATTCCCTGGGATCAGTGTTTCCTCCAGCCTCTCAGGCAGCGGTCTGTTGTGATTCAGCCTCCTCCATCAACAGAGATTTTTACTACATGCAATATGACAGGCAATTTATTTTGGACTCTATTTAAGCAGGCAACCAAAAAAAGCCACCTCTCACCATGGTACAGTTTTTTCTGCAGGATCTGCAGTACGATGGGAGCAAGAGAAGCCTTGTAAATCCTTTCAACAGGCAAGTTAATTAACAAGATATGGCTACGGTCAGCATGAATTTACCTGTTTGCCTTCCTCACTCCCTCCACTTACGGCATTGGCCTGTAAAAGGTCTCTCTTTACAGCAGAGCTCCAGGCAAAAGCTGAGCTAAGCTCTATTAAGAAGAGAGCGATGGCTCAGAAGCTCTGGGACCTGAGTCAGCAAGCTGAAGAAAAGAACAGTCAGAGTGCTCCCAGCCCGGGCACGTGCTTCCCTTCTGCCGCGAAACAAAAAAGAAAAAATCAGACCTGACTCTGAGCTTCGTTGCTTTTGAACCACTAACTCCCAACTACTGCAATGCCAGGCTCCAGTTCTCAAGTTATGTTAGAATTAACCATTAGTCACTTCCATGGGGATGTCCTAAACTGCCCCACGCCCTGCCTCCTATCTTAAGAGGACTTGCATTAAGCTGTCTTCCTGCCTTGTTATTTCTGCAAGTGGAGAATAAATGTACAACCTTCAGTAACGTAACGGTGTGAGGGTTTTTTTTCTGCATACTTGAAAATGGTCTCCTCCTCATCTCCCAAGCTGAGCTTCTACAAAGGTTCTACTTCACTCTCCCAAGCCACCTACCTGCTGCACAGGAGATGGGCTTTACTAGGCAGCTTTCAGTGCAGAAAATGCCTCAGAAAACGGACATATATGAAAATCTGTCAAAGGCATCGGATCCTTCTAGCTACGCTAAATTACCCAGCAATTTTCTCAATTTCCCCCAGTATTGCTTTGTCACATGTGTTAGGGATGACACCAATGTTCTACCACCAGCTGCTGGGTTTTAGTTTCCCTTCATACAGAGTTACCCCAAGTGGGTCTGGAGGATCCAGAAAAGAAATCAGCTGTTCTACACAAGCCACTCTGACTTGCTGGTACCAAGCGACAGGGGAAGGATTTCAAAATACTACCCAGCAGACACAAACATAACAAGCATCCTGTGGAGCCAGAGAAATGGTCTATCTAGACTATCTTGTTTTCAACAGTGGCAAACAGGAGATACTGTTTAAGGAGAGTACACATGCCTGATGAAGAGTTCATGCTTCTGTGTCCTCGCAGCACCAACAACGATTGGATTGGGAATACCTAAAGTTATATCCTTTAATATCCACAGAAGCCACCTGTGAATTTGACTAGCCCCTTTCCAACCCTGCTGATGCCTCGTGAGGCAGTAAGTCCCAGGCTGTCCATACCCACTGCATACTTTTTTTCTTGTTTTAAACTGATGTCCTACAAATTTTACTGAGCGTCACCAATTTCTTGAATTGCAGGGCTTGGTGAATATCAGTGCGGATTCAGATTATGCACACCCTTCATAATTTTATAAACCTCAATCTTCTTGCCCAGCTCACACAGCAACTCCATCCCCAGATCATTTTACTTGCTCTATTTGTACCCTTTCGTGTATACTCACCATGAGTAAGACTCTCATCATGAACAACATCTTGCTAAAAAATTGTCTACAAGAACGACCTTACAAAATGGGGTGAAGTACATTCAATACTTTTCTTCACATAACTGAGCTTGGCTCTAACAACCAGCTAATACATGGGAAGGAAAACCTCAGTTTTAGACATTTTTGTCAAGCAAGTGAAGGTGTTAAAACAAAACAGAACTTACCTGCAGCACAAGCAGCTTTCCCTAGTGTAGGCCAGAGGCTGGACAAGTATCCAAACGCACATCAGGTCAGCCTAATGGACTTTAGGTAACCATACCTGTTCCCCAAGATCCAGCAGGCTCGCTGTCAGCCAGGAGCAGCGGCTCTCGCTATTTCCTCACTATCAGGAACAATGCTCGTTGGTAAAAGGAAGTCTTTGTATGGGTTACGTACATCATAGGTGGCGTGCTTTTGTCACTCCTGATAAGGAGGACACCCCATCTCTATAGAACTGGGCTAAAATCCTCTTGCTTTGTCCAGTCTGCTGACCTGGTGGCCCGTGTCTAATGTGCAAGAGCATGATCTTTGCTCACATACTGTGAGCCTGAACACAGACAGGTATGTTCGGATGACACCCATCACACAGTGCTGCAAGGCCCCCCACACCCTGCAACCTTGTCAGACCACCCATCTCTTCTGGAAATCTCTCCTGACAACATCATTGTCGTCACGTTACATTACAGAAGCAAAAAAAAAGAAAAACACCTCCAGAAGGCTGCACAGTGTGGAGAAACCAATTTCTGTTTATATTAGAGAAAAAAAAAAGGTGACTAGAAAAAGAAACACAATCCAGGGTAGAAAAAAACAACTTTTTTTTATACCTGAAATTCCTAATGGGTGATGTAGAAGACACTCCCTTTGGTTTATGCCAGTGAATAATGAGTCACATGAAAGTACATGAATCCAGGCCGGTATGATGTTGCTATGGGTTGTAATGCTTGCTGTGACAGGGAATCTAAAGGATGCAACTGGGCTATCCACATTTTTCTTGTGGAGAAGCAAGAGGGCTGAGACTTTCGTGACTTGAATAGTTCAGTTTGATCACTCTTCAAGAGGGAAATGAAATAACATGTGAGCTGAGCAGCATTTTCATCCACTGTGACAAAGACCCGAATCAAGGACCAATAACAACTTAAAAGGCTTCCAAAACAGGTGTTAAATTAGGAGAGGAATGAATGCATATTGGGGATGATGCATGCAGTGCAGTGCTGCAGTGCACCTGTGGTCTCCCAGTGCTGACAACCCTGGAGCTACTGCGCCTGGTACAAGAAGCAGTTCCACCTTCTCCTCTCCTCTACAGCGCGCACAATAAACTGCCCATCACGGCTGTTCTCTTGGCGGGGCAGGACGAAACACGCAGCATCCTTTTCACTCTCTCGGCTTTAAACATTAAAAGTCGAGTAACAGTTGTAAAACACATCTGCAGATCCCAGTACTTCAAGATGAATTTCCTTATTTCAAGTGAATTTAAAGGTAGATAAACCTGAAGGCTGAGATGAATCAACCCATCACGGACATTTATAAGCAGCTCATGTAATGCACGATGATCTCATTTAGACTTTGCATCTAAGACAAGCTGCAAGGATTTTACAGCACAAACTCTGGTAAATAGAAAAAATTTAACTCTTCTACAAAGTGCCCATTTTTTCGGTGACACTTCATATGCAGTGGCACAAGCATGAAACATATTCAGAACTAGATGGCCAAATCTCAGTCTGTCTTTTCTTCTGATTTTAGGTCTGAGATGCTATACATAGAGCAACCGTAAATCTGCTATGACAAAAGGGTGGTGTGCATTGCAACCGTGACACTGTGGACAGTTGGTAAGTTCAAAGACTTTTGTCCAGCAGCATTTGCCCATGTAGCTATTCCATGGTGGTCCCAGATGAAGGTGTACCTTTACATGAGACAGCTCCAGCAGCAGATCAGCTTTGTCCCCATCTAGCCCTAAATGCTGCTTGCTGCCCCCCAAAAAAACCCCAAATCCCGGTAGCTCTTTTCCTTTTTTCCCTACTAATAAGGGCACAGTGGACTTCAGTATCAACCAGTCCTTACCACACAGGAACAGAGAAATTATAAGCTTTTTTCAGAGTGAAAATGGAAAACACTAAGGCAAGGAGACAATATTGCAAGGGCCAGCCCCTCACTTCTCCTGTCATGGTTTACAACAGGACTGTGAAGTCCTACTCTCCATGTGACTCTACAGCCCCCATCACCAACATCCTTCATGACTAAGTGCTGGACTGCATCTACAACCTCAATGTTAACATGGGCCCATTTCTCGCTGCCTTTGCCCTTCCACCTCATCACGCAGCATCCCTCAGGAACAACCAGCATGTGTGCATATTTTTTCTTGCGTCCTTCCCTGGCCAGAGACCATCTCTCTGAGGCTTTTTGCATTTATCCCAGGGGTAAGCAGGTTTCTCTGGTCCCTCTGCCAAAGCCACCATCTCCACACCACAGCCTGTGGACTACAAGCCTGCACACTCTGGCAGGAGTGACACAGGATTTCACAGCAGCAAAAACCTGCCAGCCACCCCACCACTTGCAAAATTGTCTCCTGTTACTAAGCAGGCAAAGAGTCACCGAACCCAACTAATATTTTGACCCGGAGCTGGCATGAACTAACTGGAGACCATCCGGCAGCACCTGCAGCGGAGCGCGGTGAAACCAGGCTAGCTGGGTATCTCCACTCTTCCTGCTCAACAGCTCGTGGGGAAAGACTTGTCAGCTTTCTGCAAGCGTCATGCTGCCTCTGCCTTGCATGTGGCCAAACGCATCCTGCTGCGTGTGGCCACCTGCAGAGAACTGACCCACCCAAAGGAGGGGACCACAAGTTGCGGCAACGCACTTGTCCCTCACCGGGGGTGTTCCTCTCTGCTGGCTAGTCAAACTAACATTAAAACAACCTGTTCCTAATGCTCGGTGACTTTGTCATTTAAGCCAAGTAATTTAAGTCAGCGTACAGTTCACATAACCTGTCTTCTTCCTTCTCAGTGAGAGGGTGAGGTAACGCTTGTTATTAATTATTCAAAGCATCTTCTCATGCTCATGCCCCCCTTCTTTTTCAAACAGCTGTACAGTGGCAAGTTCTAAGAGAGCCAGTGCACACGGAAGTGTGCTGATCAACTAATTGCACAAGAACTTTGCACCTCAGGGACCCAGGCATTAAAACTTTGTGAATTATGTCTCTCACCTACGAGTCCAGATCTAAAGCCCTTGCATCTGGTTGCCGGCCTGAGGCACGCACCGCTCCGCCACAGGGCATCCGGAAGGAGAGGTGCTCACAAGCAAGCGGGTTTCCATCTGTCCGGACACGTCTGTCCTACAGCCACGCGCACCATTGGGGCTCGCAGCGCTGACACTCATTTTTGCACCGGTCAGTCACATCTCAATAAACCTGGCTTTCATTCGGATTGTCTATCAGCCAAAACTGCACCCGGCCGCTGACACAAGCAGATGTGCTCTACGAACAAGGGGCCATCTATATCTTACAGCACATGTCAAGCTAGAATCAAACTTGTAATTCCCCAAATGACATATGGAGCTGAAAGTCACCTTCTTATAACCCTGAGACAGTGGATCAAGTCCAGCGCAAACTGTGAAACCTATACTTTTCTATGGAGATCCATAAATATGTTGCCTTTCAAATATTTTTGGTTGATTTATTATTGGATAGCAGCACACTAATAAAGAAATAGCAAAATGAGATGGATCTTTATTAGTCACCATATCAGCACCCAGTCATGAATAGATGGCAGCGCATCTTCCACCACTAACCAAATTCTGGGAAAAAAGCAATGCAAGAACTTAATCTTCTGAAGAGCAACACAGCAGGACTGACAATGAAACAATGCATCTTCAATGTGATTGATGAGTTTCTTTGCAGAAGGCTACTCCTAGGCAGAAAACTATGTGGCATGGATAAAAATAAAACTAAGTCAGATGTTCTGAACTGGAGAGCAAAATAAGCTGTTGCACAATTATCAACGCCCTCCTCAAACCATACCACCAAGGCCCTAGCAGAGGGGCACTTTGTTTGCTGAGGTTATTCCCATTCACATCCCGCTTCCTCAAGAAGCTAAGCCACGCTTTCAGCTCCCCCCAGCCCCAGTGCCCATGGATTTGTGATAAATGCCCAGCCACAGCGAACAAACCAAGAGAGCTAAAAGCATCTGTCTTCCTGGAAGAACTGCAAAACAGAAAATACACAACTTATTTATACCTGTCCCCCTTTTCCCTCACTCCATGCATAATCTAGACCAGAACTGCTGAATTTGAACAAGGTCTGTCCCTATCAGGTAAAAAGAGAGTCTTTAAGATTTAGGGTCTGGTTTTTTGGGTCAGAGCGGAACTTAAAAGGTCCCTTCTGCAGGCAGTGTAATTTCCCTACAAAGCCTAAAAATACCCTTTTTTAGCAATACAGATAATCTTTTACAGATTTTAAACCTTGAGAAATGTTTTTATAGGAGAAGGGTGCTACAGCAGAAGTTCTCCCCCGGCTTTGTTCTTAGATGTGCTGAAGCTCTTCCCCCTCTGCACCTTACTTACTTGGAGGAACTACTTATTTTCACTATTTCTGTCACCAAGGATGCAGGCACCTTACTCATGGCTAACCGGCCCTACTTTTGTCCCGCTCCCATTCCTCAGAGCAACAGGTCCAGTGCCAAAAAGCAAGCAATGGGAATTGTTACACTTCTATACATTTTTACTGAGAGGGAAGAGAACAGCCAGCCAAAAATATTACAAGGTGGCATGGCATGTTAGGATTAAAGACCTTTGCAAATACTTTTTCTCCTACTACTTTTAATTTCTGAATTTTCTAAAGCTATGTAATTACCATATGAGGAAATACTAACTTTTACCCTTTGCTCCTCTCCGCTGTACTTTTTTTTTTTTCCTCCTCATAGTACAATAGCAAAAGCAAGCACAGAGGTTACAATTGAACTTCTGCTGGCACATTTACTGCTAATTATTAATCCACGTTTTGCCCTTTGTTTCTGACAATGTACATCCAGTAGCAAAACATCACCAAGAAAATGAACAAAAAGAAGGCAGCATGCTGGTATTAGCCTGCAGTGAAGTTTCAAAAGCAGAAAAGGTGTAAACTAGGCAAAAGTTTCCTTAAGTAAATGTTTCGTTTTCCATTCCCTATTTCTAAATGCCATTACATATCTTACATATACATACTTACACATAGGGCATACCCTATGCTGTGTCACTAACCAACATAGTAAATAAAAGACTAAGAAATTAGGTTGCACAGTATTTAGAAATATTCTACATTTCCCTATTCAAAAAAAGTCATTACACTTTCAGGGAGGAAGGCTTCCACCAAGGCTGAGGTTTTCTGCAGTAGTTTAAGATGGGGAAACGCCTTGTTGAGGAAAACATGATCTGATTTCCAAAGATTAGGAAAGTAGAGAGTACAAAACCTGCTACAGTTTACCTCTACCCATACAGAATTACCAGTACAAAATACTGGCTTGTAAACAGGGTAACAACTTTTGCAACACTTGTATTGGGCTTGTGTGGCAAGGTTTTGGTAGTGCAGGGGCTACAGGGGTGGCTTCTGTGAGAAGATGCCAGAAGCTTCCCCCCGTGTCCGACAGAGCCAATGCCAGCCGGCTCCAAGACGGACCCGCTGCTGGCCAAGGCCGAGCCCATCAGCCACGGTGGCAGCGCCTCTGGGGTAACGTATTTAAGAAGGGGAAAAAAAATGTGGAGCAACCACAAGCTAGAGAGTGAGAATGTGTGAGAGGAGCAGCCCTGCAGCCCCCCAGGCCAGGGGAGCAGGAGGGGCTCCAGGCGCCGGGGCAGAGATTCCCCTCAGCCCCGGGTGCAGCCCATGGTGGGGCCGGCTGTGCCCCTGCAGCCCAGGGAGGCCCACGGGGGAGCAGATCCCCACCTGCAGCCCAGGGAGGACCCCACGCCAGAGCAGGGGAGTGCCCAAAGGAGGCTGTGACCCCGTGGGAAGCCCGGGCTGGAGCAGGCTCCTGGCAGGGCCTGTGGCCCCGTGGGGAGAGGAGCCCAGGCTGGGGCAGGTTTGCTGGCCGGGCTGGTGACCCGCAGGGGACCCACGCTGGAGGTGTCTGCTCCTGAGGGACTGCACCCCTGGGTGAGACCCAGGCTGGAGCAGTGCATGGGGGACTGTCTGCCATGGGGGGGACCCCAGGCTGGAGCAGGGGAGGAGTGTGAGGAGTCCTCCCCTGAGGAAGAGGGAGCGGCAGAGACAGCGTGTGATGGACTGACCCCAGCCCACATTCCCCGTCCCCCTGCGCCACTGGGGGGCAGGGAGAAGGTAGAGAAATCAGGAGTAAAGTTGTGCCTGGGAAGAAGGGAGGGGTAGGGGGAAGGTGTTTTAAGATTTGGTTTTTATTTCTCATTATCCTACTCTGATTTGATTGGTAATAAACTAATTTCCCCAAGTGAAGTCTGTTTTGCCCGTGATGGTAGTTGGTGAGTGGTCTTGTCCTTATCTTGACCCACAAGCCTTTTGTTATATTTTCTCTCCCCTGTCCAGTACACACCTGGCATCCAGCTTAAATAACAAAACTCCTGGGGAAACCTCTTCAGTTTGCATTGTCTCCACTCCCACCAAAATTAGGAGAGCAGATGGTAAACATGGACAGATCTAAATTGTTGTTCAAGCCTTGTTGGGCACCATGCATCTTGCAAACTGGTGTGCCAAGTCACACCATGTTCTTCACTGTGAACTATGCTCACAGCTGATAGCGAATAAGTAACTGGATGATTGCAAACTTTATCCTTAACCGAAGTCCTGTAGCTGCAGCATAAAACCTCACAACTTTGTATGCATCTCTCTATTTGTTCAACCAAAACCAGCTCTCAGCTAGTTTTTGTGGTATTTGTCGTTTGGTGCCTAAATCGCACATCAGCAGTTGCTGTAGAAAACTAACTAGGTAGCTATGATTACTACTGAGATTCGCAGTGGGTGGCTTATTTTTGAAAAACAGGTGGGGGCTTAACATGCTTACAGAGTTTCTCAACAAAGTCACCAGCCACTACCTTATATTACATCTCGGCTACCAGAATAAAATCTTGAATAAGCGCGATAGAAACAGGAAAGGTTAACTTGGTGGTGGACAGTGCAACTACAAAAAGCAGACTGCAGATCTTCAGGGGTATTTGGCACTTTGTTTGCCTTAGGGAGTTCATGCAGGACTTGCAGAAGTAGCAGAGGAACTGCTGGTAATTACAGCAGGGAATCCCCGAGCCACAGGAGATGGGAATATCCATCTCTGTGATCTCATCTGCTCCCAGGTGCAGGGAAAGGAGTCAAAGCAAATTTCTTAGCACCCATATTAACAGCAACATTTCTTGTTCCATAACTAATGGGATTTTTGTCTCAAGTAGGAGGTGACCTTTCGCACAAGAGCTGTTAAGATGCACCAGTGTTTTCAATGTGCCTCCCACCTTCATCTCCCCATGAGCTCAGTGACACCCATGAATGCACAGCTCTTCATGGTGTTCACCTCTCTCTGCTGGGAGGTCAAAGCAGCTGGCCTTGCTGCAGGACAGCCACATAAACCCTTTATACAGAGACCTACAGTTGCTCTGGTGGTGCTCACTTATGGTAGAGTATTTTGGCATTGGGCAGTTTTTAGCTGGTAACAAAATAAACGCAGCTGTGCATGTGAATGCCACTCTTATCACCACCCCTCCTGCAGCATTTTGCATGCGGCTGCTATGCCCCAAAAACCTAACAGACACAAACCTTCCCGAAAGTGCCAATTAGCAAGTATGTGGGAAGGTGAAACCTGAAGAGGCATAACATTTGGTGGCATCAGCTATTTGCTGGGAAAGCAAAAGCATTAAAGGTTAAAAAAAAAACCAACCCAAAACAAAAGCAGCTTTAAGAAATTCCACTTTGTTTTATTGACTTGCAGCAATGAACAGTGGCAGAAGGAACGTGACTGTGGAGAGAACATTTGGTTCTCGGCAGCACAGGTTGCTGAGGCAAGGTGGGACAGAATGGCAGAAACTGCTTCCTATACTCTGTAGACGTGCGAAGGTACCTGCCAGCCCCTCCCAGAAGCTCTGAGATCAGTATGTATTTGCATTGCTGCGATAATAAAATAGCGTTCAAAAGCAACAATGAAGATAATAAGCTACACAAAAAATATCTCTAGGAATCAGAGCTACTCTATGCATATATTATCCGTAACTACAAATTTCATCTTATTAAAAAGTGTTGATAAATACTGCAAGTTTGTGTTGACTTATGACAGAAAGAGACAACTACTGTTTAAAGACGTAATTAATTTCTCCCTGTGAACAACTTCCAAGCCCTTAGTTACAGTAAAAATAAGTATTGCAGACTGAGTTTTGTAGTTAATTAGAAATTACGCGTTAACCAGTTTGCCAGTTTCCAAAGGAAGGACAAAACAAAGAGATAATGAGCAGCACAAAGATATTTGGACACTCCTTCAGAAACATTATTAGTTCATCCATTCGTCCTGCAAAGCGAAATACTGTAGAAAAACATGTTCCACAAGCCACTGCGCTCATCCACAACGCCATCACTCGCTATGAGGGTGACAGATGCTTGAGCTCCTTCCTTGGCAGCACCGAGAAGTGCTGGTCTTACTAATCTGAACAGCTGAGTACTGAACAGAGCTCATCTTTACCAAACCCAGTTGAGGCTACCGAATGCCCATCCTCTCTCCAAAAACGGGACAGACTCACCCTCTGCAATGCACTTAACGATTCTGCATGGTAGATATATGGCTTGCCTATGTATCAATGAACTTTGAAAAACTTGACCACAATGAAAAATAGCATCTCAGAGTTAGATTTCAGACTAATATCAAAACAGCATATTTCAGAACAAAACAAGATCATTTCCACAAGAACAAAAGTTATGTCCCATGCACCCAACTGTGATCACATTTTCTACAAAAACTAGCCTTTTTTTTTTATACAAACTTTCTTGATTCCATTAAGTGACCTCATTAAAAAGCTTGCAGTATCATCCTCTCCAGTGTCCAAACACTGATTAATGGCAATAAAAATACACTTTTAACATCCAAAGCACAATATTTAAAACCTGTTTGTAGGACACTATAAAGGAATTCAATTTTTTTTTCAGCTTCTGGTTACAGGGCAGGTGGCTTCTGATCACCATCAGGTGGAATCTACATAGTTTATTCCCAAATTTGCCAAAAATCTATCAGTGGGCATAGCAATGAGTACCTCTGCAGAACAGCCACCAAAAGGGAGTAGGGAGGGAACAGACATCAGGCTTTTCAATATCCCTCAGGGCCAGCTGTGTTTTGCACCAGCTCACAGTTACAGCATGGGCGGAAATTTGCATTAGTTAGGAGTAGGAGGAATAAATAACAGGAATAAAAGATAACCAAATCTCCCAGTGAATGTGTTTTAATTATTTCCTGCCAACTCTCTCACACCAACCTCTAATCCTAGACGAGCTTGTTTATTAATTTTATTGATTTATTGTCTTTATTCTTTATGTCCTAATCAGTCCTATTCTTGACCTTACCAGATCTGCTGATTAAACGAAGGTTATTTATGTATATTATGAGATCAAAGTGTATCACGTTGACTTGTGGCAGACTTGTGCCAGTTCTAGCAAACTTTTCTTCAGAAAATTTCTGAGTCTCTGTATGGGTGTAATCAGGCAAATAACTCCGTTCTTGGCAAGACTGTGGCTCCTGCCCCTACACCACAGGTGCTGCGGTAGACTGCCTAATATTCCCAGTCAACACATTTCAAAGTAAAACAGGATAGGGAGACGTGTTGCAAGCCAAGCCGTTATTGCCAGGATCATTTTCTACATGAATATGGAGACCCTCTCAGCTAACAAGGGGCAGATCTAAAGGAACTATGAGGACCCTGTTTGATTTTCAAAAGGCAGGAATCCACTAGAGCAGTTGCATCCTACAAAGAAAGTGATCTTAGGAGAGTTAGCAACATGCTAGGTGTGCATGCTACACCTTTACACTCCTAAAAGCCTCTGAATTTTGACCCAAATATTTAAAAGATCTGGAAGTTTCCCCTGGCTTTGGCGGGGGCAGGAAGTTTCACAGTAGATGGATGGTAAAGGGACATTGGAAGTGGCCATTACCTCCCCAGCTGGCCGCTCCCATGCAGACTGCCGTGGTCTGCACTGCTCCTAGTTTGCACTGCCTTGCCTCCGCTCCTGCAAGATCGCAAGATCCCACAGCAGGCCCATTCACAGAGTGAAAACAGATCTCCCTTCAAGGAGACACTGCTAATCTAGCAATTGAGTAATTTAATTCCCAGACCAGCCTGCGGCGCTGGGACCTGCTGGAGGCAGCATGCACAGTGCTGCTTGCTCTGCATAGACACCAAGCCAAAGCCTGGGCTGCCCCATCCTGCCCTCCAGCCCAGCCATTTCTTTTAGCTTCAGCCAGTGGGTACCAGGAGCTGATAAACTAAAAGCTAACAGCAAGTGCTGCATTATTCCCACCTATTTCACAGACTGTCGCGGGGAATATTAACAATAGGTAAGTACAGGATGTACAAACACCCAACTTTCCCAGGCACTAGTGGTAAAAATGTACAAGCAGTGACCCATGCCAACTGATAAGCAGCTGTTTCAGGAAGTTCACAGGCAGAGTCGAGCCCAGGTTCAGAGCAGTCGCCGTGCACGCATGTCGCTGACATCAGCGCTCCCACGTGAGCAGTGTGCCTGACCTCATAGGGATCCGTTTCTTGGCGCGTAACCCACTCTGCAAATGTTTTAGCTGCCCAAGACTTCACTGATTGATTAAGCTTCATTAAAGGAGGCCAAAACTTTCAGGTAAAATTTTCTCTCAGCTGGAGAAAAGAAGCCCTCAAAGCTGTAAACCCTAACTTTGCTACTCACTTCCTAAGCTTGGTCAGCCCCTCTGACCAAGCGTAAAGGCTGACTGAAGCATTCAAAGTGATGACCAACCCATCCAGCTGCATGCAGATGCCTCTGATACTTTGCAAGGTGTCACCATCTTCCACTGAGCAGCGTAAGTCTCCGTACTTACAAAAATAAGAGGGGATATACACATGTACATACATATCTATTCTCTAATCAGCCCGGAAAATAGTTTTTCAGCACAATTCCAACTATTGAGGGGAAAACTGGCTAAGGCAGTGTAAAAACTGGCTGTAATATCAATCTTTCTTACTGTAAAACGGTAAGTAGTCAGCAGATAGGTAAAAGGACACAAATCTCACTTCTCAGCATTGTAGCTACTCCTTCAGTGAACTGTATGCTCCTCTCAGTTCAAACCAATTCAACCAGTATCGAAGCAAGACAATGTCCTAAAAATCTGTGCCGAGAGTACTGGGCAGAGTTTTCTTTGGAATAACCCAATCTTTTCCTACAGAGGCTTCATGTCTGCAGGAGACATCGTATCAGCAAGGCACAGCTGCACAAATCAAGCTTCCTTTTGCCCCTGGTCAAAGCACTGGTGGTTAACAATTGTTCCTGTCAACAAATTCCTCCTCTCTTACTCACCGAAATAAACGACTTCGAGCACACTCAGCCCAGTGGTTACGGCATAATGTAAACCAGTTATTACCCAATTTTCTGTAACTTTTATATTACAGTATGTATGTATTTCCATTTATCTTTGGTAGACCACAACCTTTCCATTGGCACTGCTAGCTCTCTTTAAGGTCATCTGTCACTCTATATTGGGAGGAGGGTTTGAGGTTTCTGTTTGTTTGTTTAGTACCACAGTGTAAAACAAATAGCAATGATTCTTAATAAGCACCCCTAGGGAACCAGTTTTCCAGAAATATTCCCCTATAAAGGTTACAGTGCAAATAACGTGCTGGTGGAGGCGATCATAAAAAAGAAACAGGGCAGAAAGGATGGTGGTGGTCTTAATTTTTTTTTTTTAATTTAAAAAAGGGGAGGAGAAAAAGTAAAAAATACTAGCTTCGGTACCCTTTTCCAGTACAAGACAGGCAGAAAAATCAGAAGATTAGTATGAGGTGAAAACTGAAGCATCCTTTCTCCATACTGTTTTTTTTAAACTTGGACATGCTGTGCAGTTTACAGACAAATCCAACTACATTTTCTTCACCCAGAGTAACTTTCCTAGCCTTTCACACAGTCCTTCAGCTTTGCTACTCAATCAAAGCAGAGCAATTGCACAAGAGGTTCCTTTGTAAAGTCCATGCTCCTAATTTGCCTGCCATGTCTTCCCGCAGCTATACTTCAAATCACTGCCTACGAGGACAGAGCTGCGACAGAGCATCAGTGTTTTGTAAATTTTCGTTCAAGGCACTGAAATCCAGACCACTTCACAGCAGTGCCCGTTTCAGTCACTTAGAGAATGCAAGCACATGTCATCGAATTTGCTCTTTGCTTGAAAGAAATACAATTTTTATCTGCATCTGGGTATCTAATCCAGCCTATATCACACTGCAATTTCTGCCTGATTAAGAAACATAATACTAAGAAACTTAACAAAAAATAGGCAAAGAGCAATGGGCAATAGAGAAATAACTACTCGTTCCAATAGCATACATAACGTGGATAAACTCTCAGTTGTATTCAAATTAAAGAATAATCTAATGTGTTAACTAGCAGGCATCTGAACAAGACAAGCAAAGAATATGGACCCTGCAAATAGAGAAATTAAGCTTGTTTAGTTAAGCATTCTGACCATTTTATTTCTACTTAATTGGCCTTAAGGATTAAAACATTTTTGCATTAAATAAATTGCCCAGGTCAAGAGCTTCAATTCAATAATTTTATTTTTCCCAAACCTGCTTGCTTTCATCTCAGTATTGTTACAAAAACAAGGTGCATTTGTATTTGAATGATTTTTTTTACATACCCACACACATAACATTACATGTACTAGTTAGCTTTTGCTTAATAGATGTCAGGTCTGATAGTCTGCAAGCCAAGGTTTATTCCTTCTGTTGATTGCTTTTTTTTTTTTTTTTTTTAAGTTTTATCTTTTATACTTTTATCTCACACAGGTAGCACAAGTCATGGAAAGATGCTGTCACTTCTGCATAAAAGCATCTGGATACCGGCTGCCTCTTTGCAATTAAAAATTTCATAATTCTCTCTCCTACCAATGTAATTAACTCGACCTTAAAACCCTTCTGATAATCAGTCTCAAATCACTAGTTTTAATTTCTCATTTGTGCTATGCATGAGGGCTAAAGGACGTAGCACAAAATACCTGGTGAAAATACACTTTTGTGTATCCAAGACAAGTAAGCTTTCCAGAGGTGCTTGCATGGCACCTTCTCCACTCAGGCTACCTCTTGTGCATAACTAGACGCAGTTTCTTACACTTGATAGCAACTTTTTTCCTAACTCAAAATAAAAATGTCAGTGGATTTGTCATTGATTATCTTAGGTTCCTTTCCAGGGGAACCCCTTCTCTCTCCTGATAGGCAGGTCTTGCTAAGGAGAAAGCATAGGAGCACAAACTCCACTGTGTCACAGACAGACATGCTGTGGCATGAATGGCTCAGAATCATCGGACCTTTATTTTTCCAGTGTCTTAACAGGTTCACGACCATCTACTCAGAAAGGAACTGCAGATACCACATCTCAATTCAGGTTTGCCCGTCAATTACTTTAAACATAAAGTAGCACTACTGAATTTCAATAAAAGATTGCCAGCGTTCACTGGGATTTTACTCTCAAGTACAGGACAAGCATCTTGTTATTTCACTAAGGTTATCTATTGTGCTTAATACTTTTATATATGGAAGGATGCCATATTTTTCTTAACTATGGCTTAATTTTGATAGTTACTTCAAGATATCTGCACTTGATACACCTATTTATCCACTGCTAACCCTTAGCCAGGAATGCGCATCGTAGCCAATAATCTTAGCATATTTGTCAATATTTAGTAATTGTCCCTATTCCTACAGCAGAATGCTCCTCAGGGTTATGTACGCAGGACATCAGCAACACATCTTTAAAAGGGAGTAGTTGAACACTCAGCCTTACAGGACTATAGCTCTTCTGAGATCTAAGAGGAGGAAATGAAAAGGAGAAAAATGCAAGAATTTGCAAGTCTGAGAACGGGCACCTCCTACCAAAGCTTTTCAGACTGGGAATACCCATTCCTCCTCAGCATGGATGTGTGGCAGACAAGCAGCAAAAGGTGCTTTTGTCATCACTACAGAGTTCTTTTTATGCTGAATAGTGTTTACCATCATTCTTATGATTTTTCCAGATAAAGTAAGTTTCCCATAGAACTATCCACACTGCCACCTAGTGCAAAGAGTTGCTTTTTAAAAAAAAAGAAAGATGAAACTGCTAGTTTTAAGGGAGAAGGCTGTCAGTGTGTTTCTCCCATATGTAGCAGCAAAAGGAGGCAGGAATTGCAAAACTCCCTTTTCTTTTCAATGGCCAACACAGGAATCTCCTACTGCTATAGCTGCAGACCACAATATCCAAAGATCTGAGATGAGCATTGGGAAGAAAGACTTGTTCACAGACAGAAATGAGAGTTTATTATTAAATCAGGTATTGGGAACAGAAGAGGTTTTTCTTTTCCCTTTGTAATAAGCACATCAATTATACAGAAACCAGGGTGTGTCTGGGAACCTAATGAAATGCATCCAGCAAGTGTCAGCCCACGGGGAAAATGCACAGCCTCACCCCAAGAGGGTGGCAGATGTTACGACAAAATTATTATTTGCGTGTTATACTAATCATTACGTTACATCTGAAGCCAAAGCACCGCTGGCTGTGGTTGCTGTCAGAAATAAACTGCACAGGACGGGGCTTAGGCAGCTGCTACGTGGAAAAACCCAAGGCCAGGACTCAGCCATGGCTGCTTCCCGCAGTGGTTTGCGAGCCACTGCCACCAAGGGGACAGAGGGACAGGAATGAGCAGTCAAGGTGACAAGCAGGACTTTGGGCTGGTTTCTCCCCCAGCTACCAGCCAAGAACAAGGGCCACGGCGCTGGTCCCATGGCTCCTCATGCCCTGGCAGTGGGGTCATCACAGGATGCTGAGGGGTCCACACTGGCTCTTTGGTCTGGTCAGCAGGATGAGCAAGGAAATCATATTGGCAACTAGGTGTCTAGCTTGGCTGTGTCAGTCATCACTGTCTAGCACCCCACATACACAGTTAAGTGTGGAGGCCTGCCCCTTGTCCAGAGGAGGGTGAGATGCAGCTCCTCCCAAAAGCAGGAGTCAAAACTTCCCATAAATGCTCTAACTTACCCGCTGCAGGAGTCTGCCTGCTTCCTCACCAACTCATAAAGGGAAAATAATGAAACCCATCTCTTTGATTAACTGCTCAGGTTACATGATGTTAATATGCCATGAGGTTTGCATTTCACTTGGGGTAGAGCGATGCCTCTGCAAGACCCCTGAAGGTGTCCAGTTTTTAGCATTTTGATTTTTTTTTCTAGATGAAAAGCAAGAATGTTTGCACAAAAAGTGTAACGCCTTCCTGCACTACAGCCTATGAAAAAGACAACAGTGAAAAAAAAATAATCCATAAATCAGCAGCCTGCTCACTGTAATTTTTATTATTTATTATGCCCTGGATTACTCACCAAAAATTATACCATAAGATCTGGTGTCTAAATAAGCCTGCCTACCCATGGCTCTCCGGCAGGACACTCACACAGGTACTTTGCTCAGCGCCCCTGAGCGGGGGCCACCAGAGTGGATTTCCTGCTAGGAAAAGACAGCTCTCCTTACAGCCAGTCCTGTGCACGAGTTTCCTTTCCAGCTTGGGGCTGGAGACTTCGAGAGCACTGATCCAGTGGTGCTCGCTCTCTCGATGGCATCCCCAGAAGAGAATGGAAAGTTCTCTGGTTTTGTAATAAAGAAACAAGGTCCACCAATTTACAACACACATACGGGTGCGGAGTCTAAGGCTTTTTAAAAGAACAAATACTTTGCTACTGGCACAGTCCGAAGGAGACTCAGTGTTTTGATCAATTGCTAGAGGTTTTCTGTGTTGTGCCCTAAAAAAAAAAATAATAAAAAAAAATCCTTGGAGAGGATCCCATGGAGCCCCTGTACATTTGTATACCATGGAAAGTGGTTGCTTTCTGTGCCAGTTAGCTCACCCACACTGCTACACGGCCCCGAGAGGCGAGATCAGCCGTCAGCAGACATGCCCCAGTCCGGCACGTTTCTTCCAAGGGGAACCACAAAGCTTTTTTGCTTGGTAATAGGAAAGAGCTCACTTCAGGGGAGTGGATGGCACAGCAGAAAAAAGTAAACTAGTCCGCAGCACAGAGAGCTGCCTGGTAAATCCAGCCACCTCTCTGACCGGCAGACCAAGCCCTGCTATGTGGGGACAAGGCAGCAGTCACTTCTATCCACCCTTCCTGCTGTCCCTCAGCAACAGAAAAGCTTTGTCTAAAACTGAATAGGTCCATTACCTACAGTTGAGCCTTTATCTAAAAATCAAAAAAAGACTCACCTTTCCCAACTTAGTGAAAAGTAAGAGGGGAGGAGGCTAATGGCCCAGTCTGGAGAACACCAGGGTAAGTAAGGTAACAGCGGTACCCTCCCAAAAACGGTCACCACCCCTTGTGCCAGCTGCAGGGGACATGGTGGTCAGCTACTACAGCCTCTCTCAAAGCCACAGCGGTCAGCTGATACTGTGAATTTAGGAGGCATTACCTTTACCTGCGGCTCCACCCAGCCGTACCTGGGTCCAGGCTAGCCACAGCCCATCAGTGGCCACCGGGTCACAACCCAGAGGGACAGTAGTGAGGTCACTTGGCACCAAGGAGACTCTTCAGTGACATTTTACCCTGTCAACAAGTCCTACTGAAAAGCTGACCAGCCATAAAGCTGGCAGGGAGAGAAACAGTCTCTCAGACTGGGAGGGAGGAGGACTTGACAACTCCTTGGCCAGCTCACTGCATTGGCAATTCAGGTCTCACCATCCAAAGGCAGAGCCGATGAGTAGTGACACTGATGATATCATGGCAATTAAGAGACCAAACCTGAGCAGCAAGGAAGGAGAGGAATTTCACTGGCAAAGAGCAATGTTTCCTCCTCTCTAAAACAATCACTTAAACAATGACTGCCAAAAGTTACGAAAAAAGAAGCAAGTCTCTGTTAAATATGTAAACCCCCTCATCTCTGCTAATGTATGCACAAACAGAACAGGATCTCCTTGATTCCTGCTCTCCTCCTTGTTCAGGGCCACAAATACTCAGAAGACTTCAAAATGGAAGACAATATTAATACATTTACAAGTTCCATCATCGTATTTTTACCAGTTTAACAAGAAGCCTCTGGCAACAGCAAGGAAAACCAGGTGGTTTTTCCCAGTATTCAGCTATCAACACAAGATTGGGAAGGAGTGAGAAATTCTGTACAATAAATACAACCACCACCCCCATTTTCAGTATTTTTTAAAATTAAAATTTCAGTAATTTTTTCAATTATGATTTGGGTTTTTCTACTGGTGTAACTGTCTGAGAGAAAATTGAACCTTTCATTAATAAAAAGGCATATTAAATGTGTGGCTTGAAAACTATGAACAGGGAACAAATGTTTCCCAAGTTTGCAAGAACTAGGGGATGTCAAGCAGGATAAAAAGAGAAAGTAAAAATAAGGTGCACCAACACCCATGAAACTCCTTGCCACAGGATGTTGACTGTGCTAAAAGTCTATACCTATTTAAAAACCCTGGATGGAAGAAAAATACAATGTATTTGTCCACCAAGGGCTACTGAAACAAACAAAGAAACTACCCGTGGCTTAAGAAAGCTCTGGACCTGAAGTTGTTGGGAGGTTGGTGGTATATTCAGGGGATGCATTATGTGCCTGCCCTGTTCTTGTGTTATATCACGTGGGCACTTTTCTCTGGTCACCATCAGGGAACAGACTGAACCCTGTGGACCTTGACCTGATCCAGTACATCCACGCTTGCATAAATAAAAACCAGAATAAAGTGACAGAGGGAAAGCACCGCTTCAGATCATTTCTTCCACTAGTAGCAGGACTGACAGAAGTGGCTTGAAGTGGACATGTTATTTTTAAGCATTGAGCCTCATCTTTTTATGGACAAATGCATGCTAAACTCTGCAACTCTAGAAAGAGCCTAAGGATAGTATAGCGAGCTTGCACTTCTCTTAAAGCTTTCCAGACAGCTGACTTTCTGGTTTTCTTTTTTCAAAATCAATGCTTAGCATTTCCAAGGTATTTGGAATGACATTTCAAAGGAAGCGCAAGCTCCGTATCCTATCTCCACAGACACATGCCAAAACTTACCCAGAACTGCTAACTAAATTTCAAAGGCATGGAAATAATTCGACTAGCTCTCCATCAGGTTGTGCGAGAGTGCCAACAGACAGAACTTGTTTGTGGGCGTGTTGTTTGTCTACAAATAGGGCGTTTTGCTAGGGAATGCCCAACATAAGCCACACATCTCTTGGTAGAAGCCTAGCAAACCTAGGGGTTATCACCCACAAGGAAATAAAGGTCCTTTTCACACCCACAGTATATTGTGCTGAAAATTTGTTCTTCTCGAAGAGGAAAATCTGCTTGCCTTTCCAATTAGCATGATTTATTTATATACACAGCATGTTATGAAAAACAGTGTTTGCAAAGGAGGCCATCCTGTTGAACAGAGAGAGTGAGAGAACATCCCTCAGGGCATACTCATGCAGATTTACAGAGATATTACCTGATAGCTTAGTCCTAAAGCAGCCTGGCTCTTGAGAAAAACAGAGGTGCTCGCTGCCAAAATGCTGTGGCTGCTCACCCTCACAACTGTTACAGAGACTCCTGGGAACCTCCGGAGGCTGCTTTGTATATTCTTGGCTTTTCTTCCTCACTTTAAGTTGTATATCTTGATGATTACTCCAAGCAGCACCTTCTTCGCTGTTGAGCTACCTACTGCACGCACCAGGACTTTTGTCGAGGGAAAGGCAGAGCCCTAAAGGAAAGCCAAGCCTGTGGAGCAGATTTCTGCCCAGGATATTCTAACATTTAAAAAGCAAAGACTTTAACATATTCCTTAAAATGCTGTTCACACGGGTTTGCCAGGAGTAAAGCACGAGTCCCAGACTGTTATCACCTTCCATCTGCTGAAACCCTCATGGCCCCAACAGCAAAAAGCCCGCTGGGTTGGGGAGGTGCTGCAGCCCTCCGAGCAGGGGAGGCTGTCATGCGCAGCCCTCCCCGGGGGTCTGTCCCAAGCCCTTTGGGGACACAAGGGTGCTGGTTTCCTGTGGGGGCTCCAGAGGCAGCTGGGTGCCCCTGCAGGCAGAAGGGCAGCAGGCAGCAGACTTGGATGCACCGTGGGGGATTCTCGCCCCCACATCAGTTGTGTCCTTGCCACAAATGCCATGGGCGAATATCTGCCTTCCAGTAACTCACTTACTGTGCAAGCTTACGAAATATGACTGTGGACCTTTCTGCCCAGCTTGGCCCTTGTGGTTTCTGTACCAGGAGATGGGGAGGCTAGCAGGAGATTTGATTAGTGAGTCACATCCAAATCCTTAGTCTAATTCTCTTGTATATGCTATTGAAGCCAATGCAGAATGATTTGTACAGTATTAACACTGTGCAATACAAACACCTTTTTTTCCCCCTCCACAATCCAATGCAGACTAGATTAACAACAATCCTATTTCCACGAATCAAAACTGGCAGTCCTGCAGGGCATCTGATGGCTAAAAGACCAGTTCGCGTCGAGCATCCTTCCTGGGGGCTGTACTTCTCCCCTACACTCACTCAGCACGTTTTGGGACACTGACCAGGGACACTCCACCCTGTGCAAGAGAAAGTGCTGGGAGGTGTGGGAAACACTAGAGCAACAGAAGGGAGGGTGTGTGGAGCACCCCTGGGGTAACAAACAGCCCACTGAGAGGATGCTGCTGAGCGCAGCGGTGTGGGTGATGCCCCACCACATCCAGGTGGCCCATGGCGGGGACACCATGAATTGCTACATTCATAAAGACACGGTGCTTAACAGAAAGTGCCACACAGCAATAAGAAAACTCCACAGTTCCTCTCATTGGGTTTCCAGACTTACTCTGCAGGCAAGCACCAAAGGGGGCTTAAGGAACAAAGTGCCTACCAGAGAACGGCTGTCAGGCTTGTTGGGGGCACGCCTTTGCCTGGAGCTCTGAAGGCACCAGTAATTAGGAGAGCTATTGAAGCTCCACTACGGAGCAATGGTGCCAGAGGGGGCTTTGGGTAACTCGGCATCGTGGTTTAACCTGGCTGGCAACTCAGCACCACGCAGCCGCTCGCTCACTCCCCCCTCCCTCAGTGGGATCGGGGAGAGAATCGGGAAGGGAAAAAAAAAAAAAAAAGGTTAGAGCCGAGGGCTGAGATAAAGACAGTTTAATAAGAGAAAATAATAATAATAGTAATAATGAGAACGGTAACAGAATATACAGAATACACAAAATGAATGATGCACAATGCACTTGCTCACCAGTCACCGACCGATGCCCAGCCCATCCTGAGCAGCGATCACTCTCCCTGCGACCGACCGACTAACCCCCCCGAGCATGACATTATATGGTATGGAATAGCTATTTGGTCAGTTTGGGTTAGCTGTCCTAGCTGTGTTCCCTCCCAGCTTGTTATTCACCTGACCGAGCAGGAGAAGCTCAAAAAGCCCTTGAGTAGTCTGAGCACTGCTTGGCAACAACTGAAAACATCACTGTGTTATCAACATTCTTGTAGTACTAAATCCAAAACACAGCACTATGCTAGCTTCTGTGAAGAAAATTAACACTATCCCAGCCGAAACCAGGACACTCGGGGATGACGGCAGCAGCAGGCTGGCATCCAGCCCATGCAAGCACTCCTGGGCTGAGGGGAAGTACCACAGGGAAATACCTCTGACTTCCTTCTATTTCCAGGCTGTCAGTCTCAGCAGTCCATAAATGAATGCCCTGGCCCACCCGCTCCCCTCTACCCCCAAGCAAGAATATTTTTGGCAGTGTTGATATGGGTGGCTCAGAAGCCCCGGGGACCGCCCCACTATATATGTCCTTAATGCTTTCAGCGTGAAGTGAACCATGCTTCTGAAACTTTACAACCAAGTTTCAAAACTTGTGACTATTTTGGAAGCAAGTTGTGCTTTCATGCACACATACCAGGAGACAAGAAAAAGACTGACAGAATTGATCAAGAAGCCAACACACACACTCAGAGATGCTGCTTGGATGCAACTTTTAACCCTTTCATTACTCAAAATCTGGACACACAAATACATGCAAAGCCTAATTAAAAAAAAAGTACACGGAGATTTCTCTGATACCTGTCATTGCTGTAACCTAAAACCTAGAAGAGCACCGTCAAGATAATTCTCTTTATTAAAGACAACATCTGCAGTAGACACAGAAGAAACCGTGAGTTTCAACTCACCCAAGAACATTAAAGCCACCAAATTGTCTTTCCTGTTTAGACTAATTTTCCCATGATCACTGTGTACCTGAGGTCTTCTGTTTCCTTCACTCATTATATGCATCTGATGACAGGCTTGTAACAAAGATTTCTGAAAACGCTCGGAAGCGTGAAGTGTAACACTGTTGGGATTAACGCTAAATTCTCATAACAAAAGACCACCCCACCAGAGGAGCAGTGGTCGATTACTAACCTGCAACAACTGAAGCTGTACAGCAAACTCCTATTACACTTCCATATAGCCTACGTAGAGTACCAAATAAAGGCAGAGTACACAAGCTGCCTTTCAGAAATTAAACCATTTTGATAGTGTTACATAGAATATGCATGCATATATACTGCCACAGAAGACACATAGGGAATCATGTATACCAGACCCGGTATAAAATTTGTACATTTGCCAAAATAAAAACACCAGTTAAGTTTATCTGCATACTGTCTCTTGGTAAGGCACCGAGACCCACAATAAACAACACTATTCCTTGCAGTTTGTCTCTACTTAGCCACCGATAGGCGATTCCCAGGATCTCAGTTTCTCTAAAGCTTATCTCCTCCCTTACAGAAACCCAAGCCAGCAGCCCTACTTCCCTTCAGAAAGACATTTGATACAAATGGCCGAAAAGGCAAAAAGTCCCCGTTTCCTCTGAGACTTCTTCCTTTAAGAAGCATGGCCTGTGCACAGGCATGTGAGTTGCAAGGAAAACTGCCGTCTCTGCTCCCTGGGCAAAGCAGGAGAGCAGAGCAGGCAGCCAGGCGTCCCCTTGCAGGCGGCCAGCAGCAGTCCTTAAACCAGGAGTCCTGCGAGACACCTCAGCTCATCCCACCACCGGCTGCTAAAAGGAGAGGTCTTTCCAACCCCACCCCTCTGCCCGGATCAGCCCACAACCCGTGTGCCTCCCTGTAAGCTGATCAGACAGGCAAACAGCTAGAAAACATCAGGGTTTTTTCCCCTGTAGTGCTGGTTTTATTGCTGGTCAGTCCTCTGACCCAGCTCCAGGCAGATGGGCTGGTGTGCTGGCACGAGGGGAGGTCACGGAGCTGCACCCTCTGGGGAGGGTTTAATCCGAATTAAATCCAAGACGCACAAACAGGGTGCCCCTCTTCGCCAGCCAGATCTCCCACCCGCTCTTCCTCGTGCCTGCTCTCAAGATGAAGGCAAGGAACCAGTGGGAAACTTGTGCCCTTTCCACTCTCCATTGTCCCCCAAAAAAGGTTGGTTTGTCCTGCTTGCAAAGCACAGTCAAAGCAAGTCAAGGGTTCCAAGGCTTCTCCTTGGGCTCCCACAGATATCCAACCTGTGGAGGGATCTGTAAGGCAAAGAAATAAAGTCTGTGGCTGTGCCATATTGCTGCAGCCTCAGGGAGCAGGGGACTGTCACACGCAGCCTTGATCTTGCCCCCCTCTTCCACAAACCTTCAGAGCATCAGCGGTGGCAGTACCCACAGCGCTGTGGCAGGCAGTGTCCGCAGCATTCGCTTTGCATGGAGGACAGCACCTAAAAATCAGCCTAACCATTTTGGACAAAGCATGCAACTGTACTGTGTGGTAATTATCGCTTACTTGAATTGTAATCATTATTCTCCAGGATTAATCGCCCAAGGACAGGGACAGATTAGTCCACTCAACGGTTGCTCCAGCATGCCTGCATATTCAACGGCATGAATATCACCTGCTGCTTTAACGGGGATTCCTCATTTCCGTACCAGATTTTAATGTAAAGAGCAAAGAAGAAAGCAGCTTGAATCCTGCAGCAGCCTTGCTCCACTTAGGAAGGAGTCATAACCCCCACTAGTGCTTTCCTTACCTTTTCAGCTTCTTAGGAAAAGGACATTTTTCATAATGAAAGAGCATAATCATTTTCCAGACAGTAATGCTATCTCCAATCACCTTATCTCACTTCTAGAGCCTGCAACAGAGAACAGTTTATAAACAACAGAAGCAAGCAGGGATAGGGCAGTATTTGCAGAGCTGTTCAGGATATCAAAAGCTTTTGAGAAAGTCTTGAATTTATGGCCTCTTGATTTGTTCCAACTGCTTGACAGGACACCAACACAGCTAATGCCACTTGAAGTTAGCCTGCGCGTAGTTTCAAATGTATGTACCATAACCGAGAGCCACCTAATGGACGCTGCCTGCTACGTCTGCCCCGAGAGCAACTCCTAGCCTCGAAATAATCTTCCTCTTTATAGAGTAGACATAGGAATAACCCCCTGCTCCTGCAGAGCTGCCATGGGGGTTCATGACTTTGGGAACTGTGACCCCAAAATCTCCTGACTTCCACAACGATGTACCGCTTTGGAAAATAGATGCACAGAGGTTAAGCGCCAAAAGCACACCAGTTTGCTGGTAAAAAGTTGATTTTCTTTCTAAGCATGCACATTTTTATATGCACACAGTGTTAAGAGTCAAGAACAAAACAATCCCTCGCTTCCCAAGAGAAGAGGGAAAGCAATCAGACTTCGGGTCTATTAATGGCTATTAGTGCCCCAGACAGAAATGCCTGAAACCTTTACACGGATTCTAACTTTTCCTGATCACACAGGAGGAAAGAATGTCACAGGTGCACAAGATTAGCAGTAGTCAGATGAAAACAGCTTTTATTGGTTACAGCAAATGAACAAAGAATGAACCCGTGATCTGGGACACGCCTGAAGGTCTTCTCTCTAAGAGACTATGTTTATGGTCTGGAGCATGAACAACTACTGCCTCCCAAAATGAAACGGAGTAATTTTACATTTCACTCTCCGTTGCCTAAGAATTAAACTGACTTTTGCAACTGCACACTGAAACCCAGCATGCAGCATTTCCCTGAATTCCTCTGTGTGAGGAACAAACCGGTGAATGTCAAAACAGAAACCAATTAAGATAAATTACCATTGCCATGCAGTTCTGTCCTATTCCTTACCCAGGTTCTCCCTCTGAGTCTCACTTAATTGATTCATTTCACTAACACAGTAGAAAGCTTTCTTTTGTCAGGTTAGTTTTCTGCTGAGCAGCACGTTGAATTAGCGTTGCTTGCTTTCCAAACCCTGCCTTTCTCCTGCCCTCCTCGTCTCTCCAGGGCACAACTCTCCAGCCTTGACCCAGACTGGGCAACTTCTCCAGCTGGAGGAGAGCCTTTTGTATGCAGAATTCACACACACGCCTCCCTTCTCTGTTTCCCCGAAAGAGGAGGTTTTTTTCTAGTATTCCCCTCTTCCCATGACACCTCTCCTACCCGCTGCCCCCCATCCAGATCTGGTCCTTCCAAAAACACCGTGCAACCCAAATGTCCTTTTCCTGCACCAAAATCCTGCACTCAGTAACAGGAATACCTACCCTGTTCAAAAACATGACTCTAAACATACGCTAAGTATTTACAGGGAAAGCAAGTCCATTCTAGCTTTCAAACCCAACGCTAAAGAAAGCTGTATGCTTCATCACCTCGGCGACTGTCAGGCTGTCAGCAGGGTAGGATATACAACTGTTGGGCCTCATTAGTAAGTTCCAGGAGACAAAATGGCCTTGCAAGGATCATGAGCAGCCGGCCATCTGCTAAGGCACAACCGTGCCCGGGGAGAGGCTCCAAACCAAAGCTGACTCCCCCCAGATGGGTGCTGCCCCATCTTTGCAGCAGGCATGGCTGAAGGCGCTCTGTAAACGTTTGGCACAAAGCTGGGGGGGGGGGCACACATGACGACTCCACACATGAGCAATGGTGCAAAAATTTAACTAAATGCTAACACCAGCTGATTGCTTAAAATCTGCCCACCTATCACTTTCCTGCACCTGTTTTGTGACGGGGCTTACTAATAGAGACAGGGCACTAACACAGTGCTCTGAACGACAGCTCCTTGGACTGACTCCTTAATCTGCTTGATGGCCACCCCTTCTCACTGGTCTGCAGGGAACACTGGCAAAACCCCATGCTGCAGCAATATTAATGATAAAATAAAATTATTGAATCAGAAGGCCTTTCCAAAGCACGCAGTGGAGAAAACACAAGGAAGACAGAGATTACAGAACATACAGAGAAAACAGAAGAAAAATTTACGGAACATCAAAAATCTTTTACTTTCCTTTTTTTTTTTTATTTTTAAACCTAAATTCTCTCATGAGGAGGCAGGAGCCATCTGCAGCAAAACAACACATAAAATCTACTGCAAAGTTCTAGTGTTCTCAGTGAAGATTTTTGCTTTTCCAAAGTTACCCATTCCTCTACTCCAGCCATTGTATTTACTGAGGTTTACAAAGACAAAACCAGCTGTAGGCTGTACAGATTAACTATCAACACATTCCCTACTATAAATTATTTTTAACCACATCATTACTAAAAAGAAACTCTCATAACTTACATTTGGGATTTACAAATGAGTGACAAACCAAATAGCTTTCATAATTTGAAACACTTTTTCTCTTTTTTTTTAATTCCTCCCTGGCCTGATCAGAGACAGCTGTTCCCTGTCTGAGGAGGTATCTTCCCCACAGCCAGTAACTCATACAAAAGACAAGGTCATCTCCATTTCGCTATACTTTACTACTACTTTTTTTTTTTTTTTAAACTTATGGTGAACTGCATACCTCCTCAGTAAGAAATAAATCTGTTTTGCCCTCTTTGTCTGAGAATTTTTTCACAGAGCAAGGGGAAAACCCCATTAAATGAACCTTTAGAGAAATGTGAGGGGAAATGAGGAAGCCACCCCCTCAGCACAGACTGATACCACACCACTGGGAACTACTTTTGACTTTGTTTTTTCCCCCTAGAATTACTGGAATGGGAGATTAAAGGACTATAGACCTATTCCGTGTTTATTTGGATTAAACTGCTACATAGATTTTTTTTTTTTCTTTGAGATCCATAATCTCTTTCTTCTTGCTGTCTCTTTACAAGCAAATTGCTGCTGAGCTATTGTGTTCACTCTTCTATTTCACGTCCTGTAAGCAAAAACAGAAAACGTCCCCAGACTTCCCAGGAGACAGGTTTTCTCCTATGATTCATATGCCATCACAAGTCTTACACTGCATCAAGAAAGTCTTCACAACTGGAACAGTATTGTGGCTTGCTGTCTTCTCTGAAGCCCCGGTACCTCCTAACACGTCCTTCCTTCACACTTTTGCCTTTTTATGTGGTCCTGCCTGTATATTCATTACTCCTATATGAAGGGCATATGCCTTTGGAGACGAAGGTTCAGAGCGTTCTGGGTAACAACTGCTCTCATCAGCTCGTATCCAACTTAAATGAATTACCTGTACCACTGCTCTCAGAGACTTTTCAGAAGTGCTCTACCCAAGAATAAAAGATTTTGTTGTACTGCATGAGGCAACCCTTAATCACCTACAAGCATGAAAGGCAACCTCTGAAGCTCTTCTCAGCTGAAATAATGCTTATGACATTCCTTCCAAATTCTGGGCTTTAGAGCTTTCGTTCCTCAATATATTAGCGAACTCAAATAAATAAAAAACCGATTACCCATCTCTAAAGCACATGCACAAATCTTAGCATAATTAATATTTAAGTCACTTTACGTGTTCAAAAACTGCTGCGCAGGCAGGTTAGCAGCACAGCTAATGTTGGGCTAGCAGGAGTTAAGCAGATGCTCTTCTTCCGAGGGGCAAACCTGGCACAGAAGAGGTGCTCAAGGCTGCAGAGTGACCCAGCAGAAGAAAGCTCCTTTTCCTCTCTCAACTCGTTCAGACCACAGTTCGTTGCTCATGCATATCCCCAAGCTCTCCTGTGTTTGTAAGGCTCCTTTGCCTTCAAAATTCCTTGAACTTGAGCACTTTTTTTCCTAGGTGTCTAAAGAGAAAACCCATTTCCAAGACAGTTCAAACAATTACTCAGTGACCACTGGTAGAGCATAAATTGTTTCAGATACCTAGCAAAGGACACAACGTCTCAGTAACCCACCCTTCTTTTTAACCTGAAGAAAAGTTGCTTGTGCTGTCCAAAAGGAGATTTCAGTTTTAAATAAATTACTACTGACTCTTATTTCTATGCATTTTCAGTTAAAAGCCAAGCCCAGTTAACA
Organism: Butorides virescens; assembly: GCA_017310255.1. Lineage (NCBI taxonomy): Eukaryota > Metazoa > Chordata > Aves > Pelecaniformes > Ardeidae > Butorides > Butorides virescens. The sequence continues at coordinate 175,561 of JADKXX010000342.1, forward strand.
AACCTCAGCCAAGCCACACTATTATGCATTCAAACCTAGGCTTACCTGCTTAGTCTAATCTCAGCCACGACTAAAAGGAATTTTACAGGCACCTTAAAATGCACAGCCAAAAGTTAAATAAATATAGACACATAAAATAATGAGATGCATATTTCTGCTGCAAAGTTACATTAAACAAGCCAAACTCCTCCCTGAATAGAAACCCCATCAATTACTGACTTTGAAAGGCAGTCTCCTGGCTTCTCTATTTCTCTTTAAAACATCATGAATCCTGCTAAAATACACTTTTTTCCCCCGCCTTTTAAAGCAGAGGGAAGTTAGTATTTAATTCTATACTACAGAATTTGGAGCAAAACGAAGGGAGCAGTTAACTTGAAGTAATGTGGCAGAGAAACAAGTTTGAGACTAGCATTTCTCACAAATGAGGGGTAACCTGGCAGAAAACACTTTCCTTCTTTCCTACAATTTTTAAATTTGGCCCAAACAAGCAATAAGTCATCCTTTGCTGAGGACAGATTTACAATGAGATGTCTTGCCACTCTTTGGAATTTGGCATGGGAACTCTTCTACACTTTGGGAATCATGGACACATTCCAGCAACCCTGAAAACAGATTTTCCACCAACCCTTTTAAAATTATTCTGGAGTTTAAAAATTGGTTCAGAAAAATAAAAAATGCAACATTACCTGCTTACCTCTCAGAGAATTATCTTCAAGGTTTTTGAGGAAAACTTCAAGCACAGTAGCTACCAGCCTTTCAGCAAAGTCAATGACAAATTTTCCTTTCACAGCCCGAGGACTGACAGCTACGTTCAGCTACAACGACTCCTAAAAGCCTGTGCCGGGATCTGTCTTGCACACTCATGACGTTGTCTGCTTCTGAACCTTCACGCTCATCTTTGGGAAGCAACAGCATGCCATCTTCCCCTTGCATCCTTCTTATCAGGGAAGATAACATCATTGCTGACACATCTCTCGCTACTGAGGCAGCTGCGGTCCCTCATCAGCTACCGCGGTGTGGAAGCAAGGCAGCAAAAGACGTCAAAACACTTGAGGCCACGGCAAAGAAAGCAGAGAAAGCTGGAACAAAACCTGCTGCAGTCACTTGTGATTTCCCTCCAAAGTAAACCACAGGCTGCCTCTCAAGGTGGTGACTCCTTAATAGTAGTACTTACCTCAGAACTATTGGGGGGGGGAAAATTCCTTGGGTGTAAGAGAACATTAAGCCCCATCATTCACGATATGCCCGTAAAAAGGAGTTCTCCAGCCTGTTCTGTGTTTTTTTTAACCTTGCCTGACAGCATTGCCTTTCCTATAGGCACACTACAGAAAGGTTTCAGGAATACAATTCACCTAGCACAAAATAAATAAAACAATACAAACAAAACAACATTAACAAAATTCTGCATTTTTATAGCACAGTATTCCAGGTGCACAAGAACATCTTGGGTTAAACTCGAAGGAGGGTGAGGAACCTTGAAGAACAGCTTAGAATCATGCTGGATCCAAACCTTATTTACTCCATTTTCATTTCAAAGCAAACTTAGCACTAAAAAACAGATCATGTTTCAGATACTTACAGCTTGCTAGTGAGGCAACACTAACTGCTTATTCAATTATTTTGTAATTAGTCAGAGGTGCAATCATTTTCCCAAACAACATAGCTCAGTTCCTACCTACCCAGCAATTCTTCTGCCATTTCTAACCATGTTTGTTTATACTGCACACAGCTTAGCCATGTTTGTATTGACACATACTGGGAAAATCTGTGCAGCCCTCCCTCAGCACCTCATTAAGAGCAGCATGAAAGGGAAGAGGCAAGGGGGAAGAGGAGGAGAAAAGGAAAGCATCCCGAGGCTACATGTGCTATGCACAGCAGATGGGTAACATGCCTTGGCACACCACATTTCATGGAAACTGCATGAGAGTTGCCAGCCAAAGTGGTTGTTGGGAGAAGAAGGGTTAAAAAGTGCTCTGCACTCTGCAAAAAAAGAAAGGCCTCGCCAACCTCACTGTGGAAAGATAATCAATATAGGCCTCTAGAAGGACAAAACATGATTCGTTATCATGGTTACAGACATTAGGCAAGGACATAGCTCTCCTTAAAGCAAGTTTTTCAGAAAATTGATTACTTCTATGGCTGGAAGTTAGTTTGGGCCAGGTAACTCGTGAATCCATTAGATGGTCTCATTAAGAATTGGTTTCTGCCACTGCAGAACCCCTCAGAGCAAACAGCAGCATTGTTATGACGGTAATTTGCTAAAATCAGCAAGTCATTATCCCTCCCCATCTCTTTCGAATTAGTGGAGGGCAATACAGTGTAACAACAAAAAGGAGAAGAAAAGAGATTTTGTCCGTGGTGACGTCCCTGCGATGCACAGGATGAGTGTGCCCTGCAACCCAGCTGGCAGAACCAGTGCTGGTACTGCAGATGGCCTAAACTACATTCTGCAATAAGCACTAATCCCACCCAAAGCTTCGCGGGGCTGTGTGGCAATGGGCTGCCACGCTGCAGATTTCAACGGTGAGGTAATCGGAGCACGAGGCATCTGCGTTATAACCAGGACAGGTTTTGCAGTACTGATCAAACCTGGAAGAATTGCCTGAAGTTTGTCCCACCCAAACGAGTTTTATACCTCTTTTTGTACTGAGAGAAGGGAGAATGGAAAGAACAGGATTTTTCTTCCCCTTATAACAGGGCATGCTGCAGCTTGTCAGAGACAAAGCACTCGGCGTTACACCTGGGTGGGGGTGGATGCAGCCACATGTCTTACCCTCCTGCCCTATACTTTCAAAAAGAGAGTATTTTAGGCAGTACCTTTCAAAAATAATTGAAGGATGTGTCCCCCCCACACACATGAATTCCTACACTGGAAGAAAAAAATTAATACCATATTTTGACATAGTTGAAAAGGAACTGGAAACACCACCTTAAAAATAATGGATGGTTGTCATCTAGATAAATTTTGTTCGCAAGCCAAGCCCACCTGCCTCACTGTTCCCCTACCACTTTGCATCTATACCAACTCCTAGGAAAAGTCTGTGCTTTTTTCCCTTGGAAAAACTGATATTTTTTTTTTTTTAAATAATTTATTTTTTTAAAATCAACTACTTCCAGGTCCTTTTGCATCATGCCATTCCTGCAACACCTGCACTGGCTGTATGGGATTACAGTCAAACACTAATTTTGTTCTATTTCTTTTCCTCGTATTTTAAAAGCCATACTTAATAGAGCATAGGAAAAAGATTTTGCTGCAGCTGTCCCTGTATTTTGAGCATGGCCTGCAGAGATCAGTCATGTGTAGCTGATCTCTTCCATCCCGCTCTCAAGGCCTCCAAGATCGCTTTCCCAAGGGTAACGAATTTGGGATGGTAGCAACCAACACTTGAGTCATTTGTAGAGTAGATTTCCAATCCAGGTAATGTTCTTAAAGTCACTTGACCTTTCTGGACTAAGGCCTGGGAAACATTCGAGGCCAGGTTGGATGAGGCTCTGAGGTGTCCCTGCTCACTGCAGGGGGGTTAGACTAGATGACCTCTAAAAGGCCCTTCCAACTCAAAACATATAAAGATTCTATGATTCTATATTTTGTCAGTATGAACAAATTAAGAAATGTCAAATTGCATTAAAGCTCTTCTGTGTTTGTTGGACTACTTCTGACTGACTTCCAGGGGCATAAATGAAGAGATCAGAGCAACTTCATCCATGCATGGCCTGCAGAGAGTGCGCAGATGCAGAGAAGAATCCATCCCCACTTTGTACTTTGTAATGTTTCCTTATCTTACAGTTTCTCATTACAGTAGCCACTAACAATGCCAGTGAAAAATGCTCTTCTAAACACACACCAGGAACAAGGAATTTTCAAAATTGTATTTCACTACTGAAGTGTACGTGTTCCAGAAAAAATTACACATGCATACTCATACCACAAAACTGTCTGAACAGAAGGCCGTAACAAGGCCAGAATTGTACGAATATGGCTGAAGTCTGTTTTTCTGTATGAAAACACAAACAGCTGCACACTTGATCCAAAAACAAAATCACAGGCATGTCAATGTCCAATTGTTTGTAGTTTCTGTAAGATCAAATCAAAGGTATCCTCTTCAGCCAGCATAGAATTTTTAGTTGCCCATATTACATCTTAATTGCATAAGCATTTAAACTACTGGGAAGTTTGCTGCTTTGATCAGTCAAGTGAATTCTCGCAGACCTAACAGATGACCTATGGAAAACCTCCCATTCCCCGTGATGCACAGAAAGCTGTTGTGCAAGCAAGCCACAAAATTCATGATCTTGAATATCAAAATAGTCGTGTTCAGGACGCTGAAGCTTTCATTTAAGTCCTCACAGGCCCAAGACCCCTTTAAGACAAATGATTTTATATTAGCAGTAGAGGAGTTAGAGATTTACAAAGTCAGTAAGAATTCATAACTTTCGCATTTTAATCATTCATAGCCACTGTATTTGATTTACCTCACAATTCCCATCAGAAAATGAAAGCGTTTTGAAGAATGAGTTATTCTCAATGTAAATCTCCAGCAAGCCTGTCAATTATGTTCATCCTTTTCCCGTTAGTTTTTCCTGCCTCCTGATTAAAACTACACAGTGAGTTTAATTGCTTCATTACTTAATGGCTTCTTACCTTAAAAGGCTGTAAATATAAGGAAAACTGAACTTACACACAGCAATTCCCCATGGAACAGAGGAAATGATAATAAACATCAGCATAGCTCGTGAAGATCAACTATACTCATACTTTTCACTACCCTAACACTTTACAAAGGAAAAAGAAAAAGAATCTGTAGAGGTCTGGAACACTTCTACCAAAGGATATGTGTGCACACACATAAAAGAGGGAAATAAACAATTCTATACTCACATACAATATTTGCTTGCCACAAATTGTACGTTCCCTCTGCCGTATTAGAATAACAACCTGTGGGAAGCTACCATTCCAGAAATTATAGCTTAAAAAGAAGTTTCAGTGCTGGACATTTGTTGGGAAGACTAAGCTTTTGATAGTTTTGCTGGCAAGTTTTAGTTTGGTTTTTTGGTGGTTTTTTTTTTCTTTTCTTCTTATTTATTTATTAATTTCCAGTGTGTTGAGCAACTCATTGTACCTTTGTTCAACTACAGGGGAAGAAGTGTTTAGTTTACAGCACAGCTTTATATGCAAATTATATTCAGTAGACTCTCTACTCATCATAAGTGTCAACAGGAAAAAAAAGCATGACAGATTTAAGACTTAAGATTTTTTCATAAACTTTGAAGGAACACTGAAATTACAAAGCACGCCTAACTCACTGTAAAGCATTTTCTCTAAGCGTGTGCCAAATAGTGTATATTAAAGAATTTTTTTTCTAAATGTACTACGACACTTTATGCCCCATTTTCCACTTCTAAATATGTGTGACAGTTAAAGAAGTCCTGTCTTCTGTGTACAGTCAAACTTACTTTTTGCTTAACTCTCCCAGAAACGAAGCTTGTTTCTACCCTGTGGAAACATTTCCATTAGATTTAGTAGCACTGGAGAAAACATGAGTTTTCACCCCCACACAAATCAAAATTCAGGAGGAAATTCAGAGTTCAAAATGAAGAGCTATTTTACTGCCAATAGCAGAAAAAAAGTCTTAACAAATCAGCCAGCTGTTGCACTAACAACATCAAATAAAGAAATTGTAGAGCTTATTCTACCCTTTATCAATAATGCATGGCTGCGCACAGACAATTTATAGCTGTTTTCCATCACTGGGTATTGTGTAGTACTAAATTAAGTCTACAAAATTCAAGGACAGTCCACCCACACAGCTACTGTAAGCCAGCCAGGCCACTTTGAATAAACATTTTAAAGGCATAGAGTAAGTTTTATTAGCATGCTGAGCCACAGTTCCTAGTGGACAAAGCATCTCCTTTGAAAAAGTAAAAGTACATTTAGCAGAAGGAGAGATGAGTTACTTTTGCGCCTTACATGTAAAGAAATAGCAAGAAGGGGAAAAAAAAAATTATATACATGCAACAACTCAACCCCCTGAATTTATTAAGATTAAAACATGAAGGAAGAGAATTAATCTTCTGTACTGGATATTGACTGTCATTCCCAGAAAATCCTGAGAGGTGCTGAAGAGGTCAGCTTCTAACAGCAAGAGAGCTAAAAACCAAAGATGTGTTTGATTGGTTTGTTTTGTTTATATTTAGGTAGCTCCAAAGATTAATAGACTTATTTTTTAATCCTTCACAAGTCATATAAATCACAAGAGCATACACAAGGCTTTCATCAAGCTAAAGAACTAGTTATCATACTGAAATCGCCTCAGCAACATTTATGGCACCAGTAAACAAGTGGGAGGCGGAGCCCCTTCCACAGGCCAAATTAACCAAGAGATGGTATGGCACAAGTTGGTTGCTTTCAGTCAGTCCCACCTCCTCCTACCACAGCAGTCCCAACACTTGAATGCCTGAAACACAAGAAAGTATCAAGGAACTCTGGGTGCACCAGCTGGCCACCAGCAGCAAAAGGATGCAGATGCCAGGTCTGCCTGCGCATCCAACAATTTCACCCAGGCAAGTGGGTAATTTTACTCTGGCAGTGGCCAGCGTGCCACCTGGGTCCCCCAACTGGGTCCTCGCAAGCATGGTTTCACATGTGGAGTCAGGTGTAACCAGCCACAACACAGATGGCAGCACCGCCAGCAGGTAGGTTTGGGTCACGTTGCAGACTTCTACTGCTGTTTCTTTTACAGTCGCGCTTTCCTCTACAAATATTGGCGAGTACGAGGTTTATGACAGCCTTTTTATAACTCGATTACCACTCTAGGTGGGACTCTCCCGGTCTCTCCAGTAACTGGCATGACAAGATGACGTCCCTGCCCTGGAAAAATGACTTCTGTAAAATGTGGGAAGATGGAGGATGTACCACAGCATGGCTGGGCAGCTTGATGGCTTTGTGGCCTATTTAAGCACAACGACAGCTAAGAGCAGGAAGGATGTAAGAGACAGGACTTAGCCCACATCTGTTTTAAGTTGGTCAAGTGGAAATATCTGGTCAAATAGAAAAAAAAAGTGACACATTTACTGTGCAGATGTAGAGAGAAAAATATCAACTCTGATCAGCGGTATCTACATTTGGCAACACCTCCAATTTTCTATTTAAGGAGAATACTAGTATATAGCAAAGTTTTAACTTCACTACCAAGCATGCTTTCTTAAAAATCAGATCCTCTTTGCAGATGCAAGTATTTCATGGACCTCTGAAGCCAGCTAATCAGTGTGTAAAACTCTGATTTAACTGCTCCGTGCAAACCCAGAAAATTCACAAAGTGAAGAGCCAGACTTGACTAAATCTTCTCACTACACTGCTGTGCCAGGGGAACCAACCCCCAGCCTTTGGTGAAGCTGCTTCACCCCTGTGAAAACAAGAGTCTGTCTGCTCTGTCCTACAGGCAGAAACTATCCCAGATGAAGTTGTACTGAGATTTAGTCATGTTTTTCAGAAAAATCTTAAGATTTTTAAGATTTTCAAGATAAGCAGAGGTCTAAAAAAACTAACAGCTTAAGACTTAGCTAAGGAAAGCAACTGCTGGGTATTTGTATTTTAACCTGTCAGAAGTGCAAGGTTTTCTTCAGAGAGCTGGTTGGGTTTTTTTTTCCCACTTAATAGGTTGAGTTTCTGCTGTAAAAAGTGAAAATGCTGTTTTAAAGTCTGATGATATTGCAATAAACGCCTCGGCTAAATCAAGGCTAGAGGACACAGCTTTGAGAAACCCCAGACAATCCCACTGAAGCAACCACGGCTTTATAAATGGAAATTAATTTTAATTGAAGTCCATTGCTCATCTCACATTGCCAAAGTCTGTGATCCAATTAGGAGTGCACTGCTTTAATGACCTGCGCAGGGATCACATTTGGTGAAGAGACACACAAAATGCTCTTGGGCCCTCTCCATGAAGCATGTCGCTCCAGTGGGATGCTGGCTCTGTAACTCACAGGCAAAAAGCACCGAGGCGGTCACATTAGTGTAACTGGGTAGCAGTTGTCTGTACAAGTGCAAAATGCATTGAGAGCAATGAAATGTTATTGTGTTACATGCCATCATGGACACACGTGACCTTCAAACACTATTTTATGAGGAGAAATTGAGCCCACTTCTTCAAAGACTTCCTAAATTTGTAGCCCTTGTGTACCGACATTTAATGTGTAGTACCTCTCCACAGGGATGGCTATCGCCACTAATGCCTGCACGTTTCTGTCCTCCGTAACACCAAGTTATGGCCCAGCACCACTCAAACGTACAGCGGGACAGTTTGCTATGCCACTTGGTGTAAAGCATATGCAAAGACGACATGTATGTAGAATCACACAATCACACAATCACAGAATGTTTTGGGAAGGGACCCCTAGAGGTCATCTAGTCCAACCCCCCTGCAGTCAGCAGGGACACCGCTAACTAGATCAGGCTGCTCAGAGCCCCGTCCAACCTGGCCTTGAATGTTTCCAGGGATGGGGCCTCCACCACCTCTCTGGGCAACCTGTTCCAGTGTTTTACCACCCTCATTGTAAAGAATTTCTTCCTTATATCTAGCCTAAACCTACCCTGTTTTAGTTTAAAACCATTACCCCTCGTCTTGTCACAGCTGGCCCTACTAAAAAGATTTTCCCCATCTTTCCTATAGGCCCCCTTTAGGTACTGAAAGGCCGCAATCAGGTCTCCCCGCAGCCTTCTCTTCTCCAGACTGAACAAGCCCAACTCTCTCATCCTGTCCTCATAGGAGAGGTGCTCCAGCCCTCAGATCATTTTTGTAGCCCTCCTCTGGACCCGCTCCAACAGTTCCATGTCCTTCTTGTGCTGAGGGCTCCAGAGCTGGACGCAGCACTGAGTATGAGGGGTACTTAAACTCAGCATCTGAGAAGCCCACCTCTTCCTCTATAGCCACAGCCTTGTGATGAGAGCTGACACAGGAGCAGCCTTGGCTCTCCATGCCTTAGCGACTGTACATGGTACTCCCATGCTTTCTAAGGAGCTGCCAGGCAACCAGCAATCATCGCTACTTTGGCTCCCTGACAGCAGATACAAGGCTGCTCTGGGTTTTCTGCAGTCATACTCTTCCTCTCTATCTGCGTGTGTTTCCTTACAACCTCCTCCCCTCTTCTCCCACCCCGTACCTTGCACGGCCACCCATGCAGCCCACCGGGCATCCAGGCTGTGACTGTGTTAGTTTGCTGATGCCTACTGCAGTGCCTGGGGACCTGCAAGGGCAACCTGAGCGTCCCTCTATGCCTGTATCCATGTTTCCTTCGCTGAGAAGCCCATGCATGGCTGGGGGTGCACACTTCTGCAGCCAGGACACGGCTGTGGCACACAGCCACACAGGAACTGGGACAAGCCCAGTCGCAGCAGTAAGTTTCCTTATTTAGCCTTTTCTAAGCATTTCTCCTCCCTGCAAGCTACAGCCCTGCCTCGGGGCCCTTCTTTGCCACCAGAAAAGGCAAAATTCACCTACAAATGCTTTTCCCAGTGAAAAGGAGGAGCTCCAGAAGAGCGTAAGCCCTGGTACGCCCAAGTGACAACGAGCATCCTGCACGGAGGGGCGGGCACCTCCCTATGAGCAAGAGCCCAGGGCCAATTTGAAACGTGCTGGCGTGAGGGCTGCTGCGGAAGCGCAGGCGGGCTTCCCGGTCGCAGCAGCTTGCCACAGGGGCATTGCAGCACCCTCCGCCCCCTCTCTGACCCAGGTTTTGTGCAAGAGAGGCGCAGGGACAGCCAGTGGAGTCTGGGTGTGTGCACGTACACGCGCGCACACACCCCATCTAAATGGCGAGCTCAGAGAGTAATGAAGAAAAGGCGGGAGATCTGCTCTTCCACACTTACTGAGTTTCGCAGTTTGGGAAAACCAGCTGGTGCCCCTGCACCTTTGGGATCACTAGATTCAGCAGCCCTCTACCTGTCCCAACAACTGCCAGCAATTGAAGGCCACATCTGTAAGCACAAGATTCACTCCACAGTCAAAAGCTGAAGAAGCTGTCCCCCACTGCTTGGTTTCACTCCAATTAAAGCAGCGAAATCAGCACAAGACGAGAGTTAACCTGCTGTGAGCTATCCTAAATAGTCAGAATGGCCAAGAGACTAAATCCCTGCTCTTCAAGAGATGAGTTCAGTTTCCGGTGTGTCTTCTCGCTCATCCAAAACTGCAGTGCACATAACGAGGTGGGCAGTGACAAGTCACCAAAAGCAAATAAAAATAGGAGTTAGCTGCCACTTCAAACAGCAGCTGTCAAACCTGAGGGAATCCAGGACTCAGTAGCAAAGACAGCCTTTAGACAGGGATTACACACCTGAATTTCTTCTGTTACAGATTTAATTAAGGCCCTCCCTCTGGTGTTGCTCTTAACCTGATTTGTGTCTTTGCACAGCAACATTTCTATGTAGCCCGGTCCTTCTGGGGTGCTTACACCCAGCCCCTGGTCACCGAAACGACCCTGCCTCAAGGGAAGACCGTGCTGTGCACTGGGCATTGCACAAGCACGCTCTCCGCTGGTCCGGTCTGCGGCTGGTCTGTGGTGCTGCCGAGAAAAAGCAGCAGCAGCACTACAGTGCAGAACACAATCCAGCTAGGAATCCAAAAGATGGGTATAAAATATGCGTAATTAATTAATTAGTGAAAACAACAGCAGCAGCAGCTCTAGCCAAAGCAAAATGTCCACTTTTCCAGCTACAGTTGCATTTAGCTTCTTACTCATGTTTTTTCTGGTGGAGAATTTGTCTCAGCCTGAAATCCTATAGGGACTGAAGACTAAATCTTTTTACTAGTAAAACATACACAGATGAAGCACTAAGGCATTCTAATGGAAAGCACTTAAGAGCATAGAATTGGTGACTTATGAAAAGAAACCAAGTAGTTTCTTCATTGCATCAATTTGTACCTTACTGGAGTCAGTGAATTTAGTCATAAGTAACCGATAGCGATAGTCGGGTCCAGTCTAAGACTTCATGTTAGAGTGGTTTATTACAGAGCAAGAGGTGGGGCTGGGACACTATGTGGGACCATGTCTATCTTCTTTCCTCTGCCCCCTACAGAAGAAGTTGCATCTTACCTTAAAACATAGCAGAAGTGCCAGTCCTCTGTTTTCCTTCAGGCTTTTTAAACATCAGAAACAATGCAGATGATTCAGCTAGTTTAGTGCTTCAGCATTTGACAGCACTATTCAGGAACCTGAGAGTCATCCTACAAGAAGAGAAATGAAAGGCACCAATTAGTCATTTTACATGTTGGGCAATATATCACATGCTTAAAAATGGCTGATGCCTGGTAAAGCCATGGTGCTTTATAATATAACAATAATGAAATTATTTATAATATATTAATATATATTTATAATATAACAATAATGAAATTACCAACAATCACAAATATGAAGGGCTAAGGCATTTTTTGCTTCCACAATGAAATGCACAAGCAGTATTTTGGTTACAGCACCCTGGAAAGAAAGCATGCAACTTGCAATAGATACTGTCACCCTGCACTGCCTTCCCAATTTAAATCGTCTTTGTTCAAACAGCAGTCCGTGTGAATGGACAGAAACAAAGAGCCAGGCATGTTAGGATACAGCAGCCACACCAGTTACAGAAACACAACGGCAAGCATTACAAGGAAAGGTAAGCTGGTACTAGTTTGAACGGGGAAATGCAGAAGCCCATGTGAGCAAGTCGTAGCACTGTACAAGCCAGGATGTTGGTGTATATGAAAGACAGACAGAAGTATTTTATAGACTGCAGTAAAAGGAGAGACATCTACAGACTGGGTTTTGTCTTATTTCCCTCAATAGACCTTTTAAAAAACTCTTACTGGTCTCACACATTCTCTCAACCCTTACTGCGTAAAGACACTTCAACCGCAGCTAAGTTCGTGCCTGCACCACTACGTAAGGCACGTAAGGCAGGCCTTTTCCTCCACAGCAATTCAGCTAAGATACTCTGTCACCAAGGTTTAGACACTTATCTTTCAGTTCCAACTCACTTGGCGTGTTTAATCCCCCAAAGGAGCAAGCTTCCCAAAACCACAGGCGCACACACACAGAGACACCGTTCCCTGCACCAGGCCACCCCGCCTCCCACCGCTCACGGGTGCTGCCCCAGCCAGCCGCACCCGGAGGCTGTGCTGATGCTGAAGAGTTGCACAAGAATGCTGCTAGGACGTTTGACAGCTGTGGAGGGATGGGATGGCAGAACACTTTATCTGTATCTAGCATGGTTACTCAAGAGTTTTGAAGATTATTTTCAGGGAAAAGACACTTCTTATCATCCAGGTCTTAATTAAGTACTTCCCTAAAGCTTTGGTATGAAAACACACGGTGATCGTTGTGTCAGTCTACAACTACAGAGGTGTGGGTTTAATGGAATACAAGGGAATCATACCAGGAAAGAATTAAAGAGGTTTTATTATATGTTAATAAATAAACTGGCACTGAAAGCATGCCACAGAACAATGTACCTACATATATATATTGTTCTAATCCTACACTGTTTACAAATCCCTAAACCAGCCTCCTAAGGGTTAACTGTCTTCATTAAACTAAAATAACGAGTAGCATTTGAAGGGAAACTACAAGGGTCTGTCTGTGGGAGGAGGGAAGGGGCGATTAAGTGGGAGACCTTACACTCTGAAAAGACAAACCATAAATGTAACTTCTGTCACAAAACCAGAAATCCTAAAGCCCCAAGCTTAGGTGAGTTTTAAAATAGTATTCACTGCTCCTAAGTTACCCGAAGGAAATGGGAGCCAATTTCCTCCTCCCTCTGGCTAACACTTCCCCAGTACCTTTAGTTATACTTTCAGATACTTATGTAGCATATGAACTTGTTTACACTGCATGTTAGCTGTACATGATACCCTAAAGAAGCTTTTCTTACATTTCAATGGGAGTGCATTCCAAGATGATTACAAGTATCTCCATTTACATAATATTAAAAAACTGTAATGCATTAGGAAACTTGAGATGACAGAAAATACATTATATCCTTAGAGCCATGTATTCACAGATAATAGGATGTACCACAATCATCGCATTTCTGTATAACCTCCTGCTCCATACTTCTGTATAAATCTTTACAGCAGTTTCCTGTAAAAATTCTGAATATTTCAAGACTTGAACCTTTGTCTTCAAGTCGTTCAGTTTATAGTTACGCAACCTGGACCACTGCTCAAGGACACAACAAAACTGACTTTCAAACTCCCACTACCAAACCCAGCATGCCATCTCCCTGTGACATGGTGTAAAGATCGTTCAGGTTCATTCTCATGGGTTAGTTTTGCTCGAACCGAATTCACCTTTGCATGTTGCCCCACAGCTAGCATAAACTCTGTACCAGGTACTCTGTGTAAAGTCAGCTGAAGGGAGCGCTCATGCCCACAGCTGATCCAGATCAGTCTGAAAGCACAGTAACTGTGCTGAACACCAAAGGCCAGGACTAGGACACGGCCTGAGCTCCAAGATGAACTAGTGACAGCTCCGTGGGAGCTGCTCCTCTTTCCCAAAGATGACTGAACAGAAGTCAGACATCCTTCGGGAGCTAAGATTTATCACATACCTTATCATTTTCCACACCAGATGGAAAGAATGCTTCAGTTTTGCTTTTTACCCCAAACAAATCACAGCATACATGCATACACAATCATCTGACTCCTACACATCCAAGCCCAACCAAAACAAAAAGCACTATGCTGCACACCCATTTTTTTCCCTTAAGGAGAGAACAAACCACACCTAAGAGGCATTAACAAAAACACACAACATTAGAAAACATTCTGATACAATGAGATTTAAAAAAACCATAGGCAATACTGTAAGTAAAATCTTAATCTGTATAAAATGGTTTTATGTATCTCATACCAAAAGCAACTGTTCTTCTAAACTGTCTTGCAAATGGCAGTCTAAATTCATGCCCAGGCACAAAACTGCCTTGGTGATTAGCACAGAGTCCTAAGTAGAACCAAAGCAAAGCAGAAATGAAAACATAGCAAAACAGTTAAGCAGAGATATTACATATGCAAAGGGAGCACATTCACTGATGAAGTTGTCATTTTTAGAGGAAGCTTTAGCCTTGATAATATTTTACATTTAAACAAAGCTCGCTTTGCAACAGGTATTTCCAAAGACATGGTTTCACCAATTTTTCACACAAAGTCTATGTACTTCACAGTGTACTCTAGCTTGACAAGTTCTCCACAGGCAGGTAACACACATATTCCATCTTCTCCCCTTTTCCATTTTAATATTGTTCAACACCTCCTCCTACACACTCCTCCAACACATGCACCTCCCTCCAGCAGCCAGATTCACTTATCTAGAGAGGAATTTATGCTGGTCTGAAAAAATACCAGCCCCCTCAACTGCAAGGACATGCCTGGATAACTTATTGAGATATGCCTCAGATGTTGTGTCAAACACTTCAAAGTCAGTTAAGATGCACAGAGTCGCACCAGAAGGGTAGTTACATTCTTGCTGGGAAGGAGGCATTATTTTAAAATAAATTTTCATTTCCAGGGGTAAAGACACTATTTCCTGGTGAATACCTTCTAAATTTTTGGACAGAAAGCCTTTAAGTAGTCAAAAGCAATATTCAATCTTGGTACACCTGACTGGCGCAAGTTCTCATAATTGCTAAAGGAAATAACTAAGGCTATGTCTGCATGGCACAAAGCACCGTGCTAATTAACCCTGCAGAGACACTAATTAATCTGGGCAGGGTGCCACAGTAACATGACTACTCTGCTGCCTCAGGCATCTCCCCATGTATCGTGCCATTCCATCACCCCCCAGCCCAGCAGTCTCTTTCACATGAAAGAAGTCTCACACCAAAAATGAACCCCCCCATGGAGGGGTGCTTCCTCTCAGAAGCTGTCATACAGCTCTTTTTTTATTTAAGCACGTGACCTACAGCAGGCAATACCGAGCTGTACGTAGCACTAATTCTTCACAAACAGTAAAATAATTGACTGGCGTTACTGAGGATCCCAGGAACATGAGAGGGTGTAGCCACAGACAGTCTCCCTGGTCAGGAGCACCCTTGACATCCTTGACAGCATCTCAGAGGAGCTATGTGTAATGATAATGGTGACCGCCTGCCAGTCACCTGCAGCAGTTCACCCCCGCAACATTTTAATTTCTCAGCCGGTCTCAAAACAGAGCAAGGAGAGACCCTGTAGTGCTAATGTAAACATTTGCGAGTTAGTAGGTTGTAAACAGCAGTGGTGTGGTTGTTAGCACTTAAAAAAAAAAAAAGTTAAATTGTTGCCAAAGCAACTTTCCTTTCAACACTGGTGATAAAGCAAGCCTTGGGCTACAGCCAGAACACCTTATCAACTGTACCTGATGCCACCTCTTGGTACAGAGACCAGCTCTTCACGTACTGTAAATGGACTTTGAGCCTCTTGTGACTTGTTAAAACACATGCCGTAAGGAACATCCGTACTCAGCAGTCGCTTGAAGTGCCTGTCCCAACAGGAACTGGTTTTTGATCAGCTGGAGAACAAGAGGGAAGGGGAACACCTGACGTACAAAATACAGCCTGCCGCAGAACCTAGCCTGCCCAACAAGACAGGATGGAAAGACCCAGAAGGGTCATCTGCTGTGGCACAAATAAGCCGGAGCCAGGGAAAAGTGGTTTACTGCCAAGCAGAACAGGCAATTTCAGAGTCCTGTCCCCTCTTCTTCCTCCCCACCAATCCACATCTAAAAATGAGGCAACCCTGTTCGGATGGCCTCTCTCAGGAAACGCAGACCTTCTGCAAAGCCCAGCCCCATGAATTTATGCATGAGTCACTGCGGCGAGGGGACTCACGTTGCCGGTAAGTGGGAGACACCAGCTCAGCTCGAGCCTGGCGGGCCAGGCTGGCTTCTCACATTTCAGTCCCTTCGCACAGGCAGAGGTCGGAGCAGAGAAAGGGCGGCTTCACCTTGGCCCAGGGTTTGCACTACAGCGGCCAGATAACCGGTGACCGGTTTCAGCAAGTGGGCTGTTCCTTGTGGCAAAAGCACAGGGACAACTGCTAGCTCGTACAAAGCGTGCTGCACCGAAGCAGGGAGAAACCACATCGAGTAAGCAGCACCCAAACCCTCTTGAGCCTTCCGTGCTCTCGTCAGGGTGGACAAGCACTCAGGTGAGTCTGCCAGATCCAGCTCGGATGAATACAGGTCCTACACCACTGTAAAAAGCATAATCATTAATTCACGAGAGATTAAATTGCATTTGATAAGTAGGTGTTAAAGCAGCAGTTCTCACACTTAGACCCAAAGCACCTCAGCTCATGAAAAATGGAGAGGCATCATGAAAGACACATCTACTTTCAAAAACAGTAGGACTTTTTCACGGGCATCTGGTGCACATGTAAGTTTGAGACTGATTAATAAAAGGCTGTCTCCTTCAAAACATTCAGGGGTTGTTTGGGGGGTTTTTTTGACCCAAAGGCTGAGTGTTTGTGAGTTGTGCACAGTAAAAGTGACAATCTAGGTAAACCAACAACCAACAAAAACTGGTCAAGATTGTGACAAACCAGTAAAACCCAGCAAGCCATACAAACAGATGTGCTGAATCTTAACGCCTTTAGCTGTGAAGTCAGGCGAGACTGACTCACCATTCGCTGTACCCCCAGAGGCCAGATGCACATCCCACTCCCTCCTCCCCTACCTTCCCTATACAAACTGTGGAGTTCACCATGGGCTTTCCGAATGGAGATCTTTGCTCGGCGAGACAAACAGTGCCATGACACAACCACCACTGCAATGGAGACCTTCTGCTGGTAGACAGCAGTCCAAGCTTTAACCAGAGACAGGCAAACTGCTGAAAAGAACCAGCACAAATATGCACCCTAACAGCTGAGGCTGCTGCCATAGATAAAGCTTCACTGACAGTGCCAGAGCTCACCCAGTGCTTTCTTCTATCCCATCTGCAGGGAAATCACTGCTCATGGACTTCATCACCCACATACAAGGACTCATGTCCAGAGAGTAAGAGGACGTAAAGTCATCAGCACACCCAAGTTTTGTTTGTGGGGATTTTTTTACCCTTCTTTTTTCACATGTCCCCTTCTGCAGGCAGATCTAATTCTTTGTTCTCTATCTGCAAGACTAAGTTACCAAAAGTCACCCCAGATTTAAAATTGTAATGCATTTCCTAGAGCTCTAAAGCAGAATAGGCTTTACAAGGCCAGTTTAATTGAGATATTTGATGTTAGGCAAGGAATGGAGGGAGAAAGGGGTGTCACAACTGAAAAAACAGTGTGAAGTTACCTAAAAGTGGCTCAAAAAGGAAGGGAAACTGGGAAGTCCCTCAGCTACAGACCATCTTCATTTAACCTTTCTCAATATTCCAGTTACATCCTGTACCACATCCTTTATCCAGTTATATCCTTTGCTTGATTGTATTATTGTAGGATGAAACACCTCTGACAAGCAACAACACACATGATAAATCCACACCTGCTTCCTTAAGGAGAGCAGAGATTAGGAAAGGGCACGAGGGTCATCCATTTGTCTTGCAGGGAAAAGGAACTGGGGAGCTGGAGAATGCAACTGAGAGGGACCATAAAAGGCTATCTTGCTTGCCCTGTTCCCAGGTCTGATGGCCTCCCACCTGCCTGTGGGACACAGGCACGGAGGCACAGGCTGCTCCTGTGAGAGCCACACTCTTACCCCTCTGGTCCCATCCCAGCTGGGCAAGCAGAGGAAGGGAGGGAAAGGGCCCTGCCAGCTTTTAAAGGAAAAAGACACTTCACTAGGTAAACTTAATCTTCAGTTAAAGATACAGAGCTGATTGCAGTTATCTCTGGCAACAGCAGCTCAGAAACACGAGTAACCCTGATGAACCCCGAAAACACACCCTGAACACTGGATTTTCAGGCTCCAGTTTACAGACATTAATAATCCAACAACCTAATCTCTCAAATTGACCGGGGTAAAACACACATGTGACCTGCGTGATCTTCAACATATGCTTTCCCTTGAGCAGTAGTAGTAGTAATAATAATAATTAATAATAATAATAATAATGCAAAAATCCCCTCTACGCACACAGTCCATAAAACACGAAGGTCACAGAGCAAAGCGACCTCAATCGATTCCGCCTGAAAAGTTGCAGCCTCTCATTTGCAAGCGCAGCCAGCAGAAGGCGGGGGAGGGACAGGATTGGGGGGGGGGGGGAAGCAGATAAAAAAGGCAGCACAAGCTTTGCAACACTGCTTTATCATGTCAGTGCGAAGGCTCAGCGTGCTTGTGGGTAGTCAGGGTCACTGCGGATGAAAAATCGCCCACTAAATTGTAGTCCTGCCACGGCGTCTGCCTAGCAGACTTGGATTTGTGCGGGACTATCCGGGTTGTTGCAGTGGTTTGCCAACAGTTTGTCCACCAGCAAGAGATACCCACGGAGGAATTTCTCACACACACGCATACATACTCTCCGTAACACTTCCTCAACATCCAAGCATCGCCATTCAAAAGCAAATCGCCACTTCCAGCCACACGTACTCTCCCACTTAGATATATTTTAAATAGTCCATTAGACTGTAACACCGAAACCTACTCTGTGACACAAACCAGATCAGATTTCACTATTTCATGAAAAAGAAAAAAAAAATAAAAAAGAGACTAAACTTACAGGGCTGTTAGTCCGCCGTTTCTCGCTAGCACACCGTACATCACTGAGCTGCAATGCCTGAAACAGTAACTTGACCTCTCTGGGAAGGTGGGCGGTATTATACAAGCTGAAACATTAGAAACATGCATAATTACGCTGGGTATTTGCCACACATTCCTTCACCCGTTAACAAATATGAATGGAAAAGTCACACTGACACTCCAGGCTTAGATTATGTGCAAACCATCAATTGAGAAGATTTTTCATTAGGCCCTGAGAAAATAACATTTTGGGGGGCAAGAGACATTTTCTTTCATACGTTAAAGGCACAATGACAGTGCTGCCAGCTCAAAGCCAAGACAACAGCAGGCTACATCAGGGTTTTTCAGCTTTCCTCCCTACAGAATCACAGAATTGCAAGGGTTGGAAGGGACCTCAGGAGATCATCTAGTCCAACCCCCCTGCTAAAGCAGGTTCTCCTAGAGCATGCTACACAGGACTTCGTCCAGGCGGGCTTTGAATATCTCCAGAGAAGACTCCACAACCCCCCTGGGCAGCCTGTTCCAGTGCTCTGTCACCCTTAGAGTAAAGAAGTTTTTCCTCATATTCAACTGAAACCTCTTATGTCTCAGTTTGTACCCATTGCCCCTTGTCCTGTCGCTGGACACCACTGCAAACAGACTGCTTCCGTCCTCGTGACTTCTGCCCTTAAGATATTTGTAGGTGTTGATGAGGTCCCCTCTCAGTCTTCTCTTCTTCAGGCTGAACAAGCCCAACTCTCTCAGCCTTTCCTCATAGGGGAGATGCTCCAGTCCCTTTACCATCCTAGCTGCTCTCCTAGGAGTTGCTCATCTTTCTTGAACTGGGGAGCCCAGAGCTGGACACAGTATTCCAGGTGGGGTCTCACCAGGGCAGAGTAGAGGGGGAGGATCACCTCCCTCACCCTGCTGGCCACACTCCTCTTAATGCACCCCAGGATACCATTGGCCTTCTTGGCAACAAGGGCACACTGCTGGCTCATGGACAGCTTGTCGTCCACCAGGACTCCCAGGTCCCTCTCGGCAGAGCTGCTTTCCAGCAGGTCAGCCCCCAGCCTGTACTGGTGCATGGGGTTTGACCTCCCCAGGTGCAGCACTCGGCACTTGCCCTTGTTGAACTTCATCAGGTTCCTCTCCGCCCAGCTCTCCAGCCTGTCCAGGTCCCGCTGAATGGCAGCGCAGCCTTCCAGCGTATCAGCCACTCCTCCCAGTTTTGTGTCATCAGCAAACTTGCTGATGGTACACTCTGTCCCCTCGTCCAGGTCATTGATGAACAAGTTGAACAAGACTGGGCCGAGTACCGAGCCCTGGGGAACTCCACTAGCTACTGGCCTCCAGCTGGACTCTGCCCCGCCGATCAGAACCCTCTGAGCCCTGTCATTCAGCCAGTTCCCAATCCACCGACAGCATAGTGTCACCTTGCCCTCCTCCGACCCCAGGCAGCCATTGCACCCATTCACGCAGCGCTTCCGAGGGTGCCTGCCAGGGCACCAGCCGCATCCCGTCCCTGCTCATCCACCCGCTCCTGCATGGTGACGCCTCTCTGACACACCTGAGCGGTGCCTGCCGAACCACGCACCTCCATCAGACACCATTAGCAGCAGCACAGAATCACAGAGTGGCCAGAGGTTGAAAGGGACCTCCGGAGATCATCTAGTCCAACCCAAGCTGTCCACCCATAGGGCTGGCTGGGATGAAAACACCACTGGAAGGACAACTGGGGCAGGTGAATGAAGAGGAGAGGCCATGCTCACTCCTAGCTGCACCAGCAACCACAGCTCACACCACGTATACAGAGGGTCCTCTGTATGTAGCCTTCTCTTCCCTTCAAGGAAAGCAGCATTCAACTTTTGAGTTTTGGGTGGCAGAACCAGAAGACAATGAATACCGCAAGCCAATATTCACAGCCAGAGCCTAGAGAAATACACACCACTTTCAGAACTTTTAAGGCTACAGGACAACACAAAATGCAATTCTTTCTTAACAAGGGAGAAAATGCAGTTCCCGAAGACAGAAGAACTGTGTATACGTGTCTAGCTGCAGTCTTCTGTTACATTAAGTTCTCCTATTCCTCAAACTCAAGACCTACCCACACTCCTGACCACGTGAGATGCAGCAAAATCTATAGTTGCTGTGATCCCAGCTGCCCCTCAACTTTATCTTGACACCAACATCCACATGTTGCCTTTCTGGGCAACTAACTTGCCCATCCCCTTTCCACAATGAAAGACTTCCAGCATTCTTGATTCAGCCCATTTCATTCCTGGTGCTTGCCACAAATAGATGTGGAATACATGCTATTTATTTCAGCTAATTCCCTGTGCACTAGGGACAACGCATGCATCTGGAACACTGTTCCAGCAGAGACACATGAGTAATTCCAGAATAATTCTTCTGATTTTTTACTTCAAGCAGCCCAGCTCCCTCCATCTCTTCCCCTTCATTACATACTTCCAAAACCTTTGAAGATCACAGCAACTACAGACATTGCTGCATCTCGCTTTGTCGGGAGTGTGGCTAGTGTGGCCACAATAGACACATAGGAAAAAGTGAAAACTTGAGAGCAAATTTTTTCCACACTTATGTCAAATTTCAAGATACGAAAATTGGTCAGCATCAAGTTATCAAGACAATATAAGCAGAACTTGCTGGAGATTTGTTAGTTTTAAACCTGCTTTTGCAAGTAGTGGTTTATTTGGAGGTTAAACCTCGCATACTTTCTTACACACTTCTAAAAATTGCAGACAGCTTTATTTTGAGGTTTCTCTCCCTCTTCCATATAACCTAAAAATCAATTAAAAGACAACAGAGCAACCCTCTTAAGCCTTACATAAAGTATTTATCCAAAATGACTGAGCTATGTGATGAAAATGCTTTAAGTCTCAAACAAAAGTGGTTTGTGATGAAAAGAGAGTAGAACTGGTGTGCATTTCAGCACAGAAACTGCTACAGAGCAAAGATCTGAGTTTGCACCAAATCCTGGTTGGAACCATTTAACTGCCACTATGTAAGAGCAGGAATTTCTCAAGTCTTTTTCAGCATTTGCTTTTCCAGTAAACACAAGAGAAGGGAAAAGTCAACACTATAGTTTTAGGATTCCAATTTAGAAATGGTTTGATAACAAACTTCCCCAACTCCTTCTCCTGGGAGAGAGTTGTTACAGCACAGAGCTGATTAGGGCTTGTCAGTTAAGCTCCTTCTGCTTTGTTCAGAAAACCTAGACAAATAGCTTATCCATGGATAGACCTGGGGGCCTTTCACAAATATTTTGTATTTCACTGCAAGCTTAGGCACATTACATAAACATCTGGAGTACCTACTAGAAATGCGAACACCTCCCCCTCTGCCCTGCAGTGTCTTCATGACAGTGTTTCATCAACAGTGACAGAAAGAAAACAGTATTAGAGAGGGCTTCCATCCAAAAAAATGTTGTAATCTATAGCCTGTCTTTACATACACGAGGGTTTGGGGGAAAAGGGAGGAGGGGAAATTCAGGTGCATAAACAAGTTTTCCAACCTGCCCTATCAGTGCTTAACTTCTGAGGGAAAGAAAGTGTTTTGTATCCTTATTATTAAGAGACTGTTTCTAGAAGGACTGGACTGCTCTGGGGGAAACAGCAGTGAGAATCAGGTGAGATTCATCGTTTCCCTGGAGGTGCAGCCCAGTTTGGAAGTGCTCTGAGCACCCAGAACCTAAGAGACTGCCAAGTCATCCTGGTGTACTCTGACACCACCACAGACCGAGAGCATAGAGGAAACCATGGACGCTCTACGAAACATGGGCCTCCACATAAGCTCCCAGCTGTGTTGACCATGCCAGCAACCACAATTAATAAACCAGTTGCTCACAGCGCAGCAGATGCTTTGGTACCACGTTTCACAGCATAGCTGGACTGGAGCCAAGGAGTCACTACTTGCTGCGTAAGGCAAGCTATAAGGAAGGAAAGGCTCCCAGCTCCCTCTGGGACGCTTCCCCCAAAGTCCTTAAAAAGCAACATCAGCGCATTCAGCTTCGACTGCAAAGACACCTGCAGAATTGCAGGTATCAGGCCTAACCACTGTGCAATTTTTTTATGTATTTGGTTATTTTTCAAACCTGTAGAGAAGCTGTACCTTATTGTACATTTCAGCAACCGTGTAATAGGTGCAGCTTAGGTACCTCAACACATTCCCTTGACAAAACCAGGGAAACAGTGTCTTCCTCTTCAACTGCTACTCCACAGGACAGCCCGGAAAGCTTCTGGTGAGACAAAGGCAGTAGAAGACAACCAGTGCGATAAACTACCACTCACATTTTATTCCAATGAGTAATAATTACGTGGTTTAAAAACACACAAAATCCATGCATACGTTAAACATGAAAGAAACTGTCCTCAAGAGCTAGATGCTCTGAGATCACATTTCAAAGCAATGCAGTATCATTCCGTTAATCTTTTGGGAAAACCAGCATGGATATTCTGCTTCAGTGTGATTAAGGCAGGAATTCCAGCCTCTCCATTGTGACCTTCCACAGAAACCTCAGGGGTCAAGAGTAGCAGCTTGTCTGTGTTGTGTTACAATGCTAATATAGCTGTACTATCAACAAAAGCCTTCTGTAACAATAGGATCAACAAGTTTGGGTTGGGGGGGAGGGGAGAGGGAATCTATCTATCTATCTATATATAAATATATACCCTAAGACTGCCACAAAACAGCTTCTACACAACTATAAGGAAAAGTTGTTCTTCTAAAGGTAGCTGCAGAAATTTCATTTTTGCTATGCAGTTGGAAAAAAGTTTACAGATTTACCTCCACGTTTTATTCTCAACACATACCCATACCCTATCAAAACAGTGACAAATAAAAGACTGCTTTCTTAGAACAATGGTTAACGAACAAAACGAAACTGAGAAAAAGGCTACTTCTTGCTCCAACAGTGAAGTGATAGGCAGAGAGAGGGAGGGTTTGGGGGAAAGGTATTGTGGGGTTTTTTTCCCCCTTGAGCCACATCACAGTAAATCCTTGGCAAAGCCTGATGAGCACAAGCAAACCTGCAGCCTGCAGTGCTGGTTCTCGCCCTTCACAGTGAAGTGGCTGTGCCTTCCTTCCCCAGCACCTCTCAGCAGAGTCACTGGCCCAGGGCAAGGGAGCAAGGTGGACAGGCCAGGAGGCGATGGCCACTGAGAAGAGCGGGTGGAAATTTAAACTGAACCCCACTCCGCATGCTTGGCATAAATAGCCTGAGGTTGGCCAGGATCAAGCCATGAAAGAGATCATCAGATGAGTTTTTTTCTCCCCATTCTTGCCCTTTGTAACCTGAGAAGAGTGAAAGAGGACACCCGCTAGCAAGAAGGCTGCTAATTAATTCCTCCTCACCCAGGCACTGTAAAGCTTCTAGCTGCAAAGTACCCGCTTATCTAGGAACTGGCACTTGATAACATTTTAAGAAGAAAGATTTGTTCTGAAAAATGCTATTAAGAGAGGCACAGTCACCTCACAAGATCAGTTTGTAACATTTTCCCTATCAGCAGCAAGAAAAGATGAAAGAAAAGCAGCATCACTCTTGCCTGGTTAATTTTCGGAGCACCAACCTACGTTGCCCAGCGATTTTGATGAGAGGTCAGCATGCCACAGGCATCGATGCTTTCAAAAGGATGACGTTAATGAGGAAGGAGTCCTTGCATCATCTCTTAGGCGAACACGTTTCCCTGAAATAGACTCTCTCTGAATTAAGTTGCAACAGGGTAGAAATGTCTCACTGTAAGGGCAGGACCAGAATGCAGATTGCAGGTGACATGCCAGTTTAAGACACAGGCAGCTAAAGCACTTTAAAGCTAAGGAGAGCAGGACTCTGCTGTCTTTGGTGCCCGGTTAACCTGGATCAAAGGCTACAATAAAAAAAACTCTTTGGAAATAGCATTAAGAGAAGAGATGAGTCAGATGGAAGGAATAATGGAAAAACAGCAGTGGACCCCTCAAAGAGAGATTTCAGTGCACTTTAACACTAAGGATCTCAAGCTTTCTGTGACCAGCAATAGACTGTTTGCCCAGCAAGGCTGCTCTGTTAGTGCTATCACAAGACAAACAAGAGAAGTCCCGAGAGCAGGAGGTAAACTGGCTGTCAGCAGGCAGATAGAGCCGTAAGTCACGTATCGTCTGAAACACCCGCAGCTCAGCTGTAGCTTTCTGGGGTGCCAAAAGGACATCGCAATCATTAAAACTCCAAAGAACAAATCCACCTGCAAGCACAAAGACTCAATAATCCAAAAAACTTTCATCCTTCTCACTATATCTATGACTATGATGTCCCTTATTTTAGTTAGGACACAAAGCATGGAGTTACTTAAATTAATATTTTGGTTTTTTGATGAGGTGGGACAAGTTACAGACTTGTGCAATGCCCAAAGTAGCTCTAATCTCATCACCCTTTTCTAGTTATGTTTAAATGCTCCCAGCACTATTTCTCTTCACTACCTGCTTCTACCAAGGGCAAAGTGGGAGCACCAAGACCACCTCTTCACACTGCACGGGTACAAATGGACAACAGGCTGACTGCACAAACACAGGCAATGGAAAAGATTCTTTTTGTTCCTGTGTTATGACCAGAGTGCATGTTGAATGCACAGCAGATGTGCAGCTTAGCCAGCTGTGTTTTCTCACATCAATTTTTCACTCCTTTGTCCTCATCCTGAAACTGCTTTTCTTTCTACCCACCCAGCAATCTCAGCCACCTATTTTCCCCTGAAAAAAAGGATTATAGTTTCTGGCCTTAGCACAGCACACAAACTACACTGAAATCTGAGAAGCAAGAAATGTTTTACTCGGTTTGAATCCGAAGACACCTGCAGTTCAATCTCAGGTGTGCAATTCACAGCCAACAGCAAAAGAATGGAAATGTCAAAGACCAGATACTTTCTTAAACATACCAGATTTTGTTCTGGGCAATCAATAGGAATACTGCTTGGTTTGGGTTTTCTTTTTAAAGCAGAAATCCTCCTCTGTAGGATACACCATTGTAAGTTAATCAGCTCCCGCGTACAAGCTCCTCTCTGACCAACTAACTGGCTTCAAACCCTTTTTTGGACAGGTAACCTGGAAGAGGTCAGCCAGAGGAGCCTGAAGATGCAGGCAGGCTGGATCAGGAATACCAGTGGCCAGAACCCAGATGGGGTAAGCAAGAATTACACAGGTATGCTCTGGGTGATTACTGATCATTTTGCACCAGTGCTATCAGCCCTGAGGAACAACATGTAGGGACACATTTCCTACCAAACACTGTTGCTCCTCAAAAGCAGTAAAATGCCCTTTTCTGAGTGTGAAAGTGAGGGCGAGTCCTTCCCCACTTGGGATAAACACACTTGTGCACATTCCTTCCTTTTATACCCTGTACATCTCTACTTGGCATCACAAGCTGTTGCAGGATGACTCAGTTTGTTACTGATTAACAGCTCACTTCAAGTCTTTTCTGTGTGCCTCAATCCAGCTCTGATCAGTCAGGCATCCTGACACCACCCGTTTCTTACGACTTTGCCCTCAGGTGCACCAGACAAATACTAACTCAATAGCCCAGAGCTCACCACGTACCAGCAATCTTCCCCCCTGCCTCTCCAGAGCACAAAGCCCACCTGCTTGCAACTACGCAGTCCGGCCACACAAGCCTTGCACATCCCCAAAGGCTCTGCAGGCAGTGGAGCAGGGCAGTGGTCTTGCTGCCACCCCAGATTTCCATGAACGAAGAGATGAAGCTGCAAGTCAAGAAGAGGAGTCCTGTGGAGGGAAAGCTCTGCCAGCTCGGGTACCTGCAGATACCTGATGGATACCAGCAGATGCTGGACAACTGGACCAGCGGGCAGTGTATCACCCATTTGTTTCTGGAGAGTGGGGCCTGGCCCTCTTGCCCAGAAAGGGGGTGTGTGCATGTATGGGGAAGGGAGTTACTTTAGGGTGACCGACAGACATGGTGCTTCAAATCAGAGACCAGGGGAAAAACAAGGTACTTCAGTTTTGGGTGCATTTCACCCAAATGAAGTGCATTTTTTAAACAAAAATAAAGCACCCTTTTTCCACCTACTGAAGACAAGGTGTCAGTCCTTCATAAATACTGGGACTGCTGTCTTGAATAGTCATCCAGAGCTATGTCCTGTCATGGGCAAACAGCAGCACCCCCCCCAGCAAGCTTTGCTGTAACAGCTGCTGAAGGGTGATGTTATCCAGCCGGTACCCCACTGCCTTCCACCCTGACCCCCACCACCACCACCCCCCCTTCCCCCCAGGCACCAAGACGACCTCGTTCAGCTTGGTTTGCTGACAGCACACAGCCTCCAACCCAAGGCTACCTCCAGGCTTCTCCCGCCAGCGCTGCCGCCTGCCCCTACGGCAACACCCTGCCTGCCTCCCAGGGAAAGGGGGAATCCCAACCGCAGGCTCTCACCCCTTCTCTCGCTCTTCTTGCCCGGTGTGGTATTTCCAATAAGGTATTTACAAACACGCAGACGAGCTGCGCACCCTGCGAAGTCCTGCCCCGGGGTCTCACCCCACCGCCTGTCTGCACGGCGCGGCGAGCGCTCCTGAGCCCGGCCGTCGGCACGAGCCCCGAGAGCAGCGTGGGGGTCGAGTCGCATCCTCACAGCCTCACAAAGCCTCCAGCGGCCGAGGCAGGGCCGAGTGGCACGCAACTGTCTTTCAGAGGCGGAGGCAGAAGAGGAGGCACGGAGACGAGTCGCGGCCAACACTGGCAGCTTGCTTGCTGGTTAAAGCATTGTATCAGGAGATAAGCTAGAAGACCTTCTCCAGCCCACCTGTGTGCAACTACTGGCATACCTGGTCTTACTTCCAAATGCGATCTCTAACAGTCCATGCAGGCTGCTCTACAAAATCAGCCGTGCCGCCAACCCCAGTATGATTTGGGCGACAGCCAGAAATCACGCCTGTGTCAGCAGCGCTGGTAGTCCCTATAACTATCAGGCAATATTTACATCCGTGTCAAACCCGCGGTTTGGCAAAAAAAGTTAATTCAGCCAAGAGCGCTTTGATCCTCTGACAAATCATTTCCTGATTCAAGTCGAAACAACACAAAGGACTTTGGACACCAACCAGCTGTCGCCCTTGTGTTGTGAGCTGGCACTAAATCCCACACAGCCAGAGAGGAAAGATTTAGGTGGTGGGAGGGGAGCAAATGGTCCATTTGCATTCACAGCATGTGAGAAGTTCCTTCTGGAGAAGGGTTTCCTGCTTTTGCCACCTATCTGATGCAAGCTGACAGAACAAGGATCCATCAAAACTCATGAACAGGAAAGCAGCTGCAGGACACTTCGAGAGCACTGATGTACAGCAAAACCTGCTGGATGTACTACAGTTGGGGGGTGGTAGGAGGAGATGCTTTTTCTTTGCTTTGCTCCTCCAAAGGATGCTTAGACACTGACAGATCTCCAAATGCAATGACCCCTTTGCAACCTTCAGGCTTGAGCTGAGTGAGAGAGGGAAACAAGAAGTGAGCTTAACAAAGATCTGAGACAGCAGCTGGGAAAAGTGAAGGCAGAGCTGAGGTTTAATAGCCACCTCCTTTTGTCCTGCTTAAAATGAACCATTCACACACTTACTGGCAACCTAAAAAAAAAAAACCACCTCAGAAAAAACCTGATGCTAGCAGACTGCTTTCAACATCCTCCAACAGATATTCTCCCAGTACAGATATATTCATATTTTCCTGTGTTTTCACTAGCAAACATAGCACTTGGCAATCAAAAAGAAATGCAGCTTGGGGGGAAGCTGATTAGAAGCATAACTTGCTACATAGCTTTGGTATGATGAATTCTTAATTTAAAAAAACATTATTAATTCAAGGTGTTGAAAGAAACAGTCCACAGAACTAAATAGTTTCTTCCAGTCTCCATCCACATCTTAACTGATGCGTTTTATTACCAGGCTTTGAGAAATTGATTCTACAATCTCATTGAATGAACAGGCCATACCACAGAAGCCAAAAAGAAGTGACTGACTAACCCTTGCGATGCTCTTGATGTTTATTAACTTATTTTTACTACAGGCGGCATGAAACTGAACTCCTGAAACACTCATTGCAACAGACTTGTTTTAATGAAAAATAATAGAAGACTAACAAGTTTTGGTGGCCAGGCAACTCTCAGATGTGCTGCTGGACCTGCCACCTGCCAGCATCTTCAAACTTAGCAGCAAAAATGGATCAGCTTGATAGAACTCATGCCTGGTGCTTTGAACTGCCCAACGCCAGAGCTGACATTACTCCAAGTCTCTCACAGGGCTCTGTTGTGATGCAAATAATGTACAATCCCCAGACACAAAAAAAGCAATTACATTGGAATTAGGTGTTGTAAGTAACAAGGAACTTGAAGGAAAAATCAGGGTTAAAGGAAAACCCAAGAAAGATGTACAAAGAAGAAAAGTAGGAAAGGTCTGTTTGCCATGACACGTCAGCAAGGGAGCGCAGGAACACGCGCAGCGCGGCTCCGTGGCAGGCAAGCTCAGCCTGCTTTCCTTCCCAGTGCAAGGTCTGCACCCACGTCACCCTTCTTCCCCCACATAAGC
The DNA here is from genome assembly GCA_017310255.1 of Butorides virescens. NCBI lineage: Eukaryota > Metazoa > Chordata > Aves > Pelecaniformes > Ardeidae > Butorides > Butorides virescens. The sequence continues at coordinate 204,766 of JADKXX010000342.1, forward strand.
CTGATGGACTTTGCCATCCAGCACAAACAGCATTTTGACTTTGCAGCCTCCTGTGCCAGTCACATTGGCCGGCAGGCAAGGCCGATACCAGCAACAAGCCAGCTCTGCCTGCGACCTGGAGCCAAGGCCAACCCATCTCCAGCCAAGCTCCCAGCAGCTCCCTAGCTGCTGACCAAACAGGGAACTGAGCAAACTGGGCAAGAGCAGAGGAAACACTCACGTGGTATTAGGTCAGGAGTTAAATGTATCTCAGTGACCTGCAACTTCCATCATGAACAGAACTGATGAATGCCAGAGCCACACAAAAGAGAAACTCATCTACAAAAAAACATCCAGCCTCCGATGCAGTTTCTGTCACTCCAGATAGCCAGCAAGGTGAAAGCAAGAAGGGTCTCCCCCCTTCAGACAGAGATTAAACTTAAAATGAAGATTTCAAGAAACAATTGAGGAAATGGATGGAGCCAGTAGAGACTTCCTAGATGAGAGAGAAGCTCAGCATCTCAGTATAGCAAGACAAATATCCCTTTTTCATTATAAGAAAGATAACCCAGAGCCTTCTTTGCCTGTAACTCCATCTTCAGCTTCAACATCTGAACTGACCATCATTCACCGCATCTGACCTCAGTCCCGATCGGGCTGCCCATCCAAGATGAATTTTAAGCCAGTCATGGAGCATAACAGCTTTTTTCTACAGTAACGAAACATAAATCCATGCAGGAATATACAACACAAATTGTGGTTATTCTTCCACCCAGAATGTAAGCAGCCCTGTAACAACCATCTCTCAACTAACACGTTAACAGTGAAAGGAAATCAAAAGGTCAGTTCAAAAAATAACCAATGCATAAATCAGGTTAGAAGAGTGTTCACAGCTAAGAAAACACCAGATTCCCGCAGAAAGAGCTTAAGAGAGCAGCCTGCAGAGCAAGCACATGCCCTGTGCCGCAGGCTCCGCTGGTCACAGCCCGTGGCCGGAGGAGAGGGCAGCGAGGGGGCTGCTCCACTGCCCACACTACCCAGCTGCAAACTACTGAGACGAGGCAGCACCTGAGGCACCCCGGAGCATTTGCGTGTTGTGACCCCTGGCCACTCTGTGGTTGATCCCAGGTCAGACTCTGCTCTATTTATGAGAAGGTGACAGATATGCAAGTTCTCAGACATGTATGGGCAAGACAAGATTCCGGCCAACGTTCCTCGCCAGGAAAAGTTTCCTCTCTGCAGACTGACATGAAGTAGTTTTTAGACACACATAAATTTTCTTTGCAATGCCGAGGCTTGAAGTTGGTACCATGAATAGCCCAATACGTCTTCTTTTCCATGTCCAAAATAGAACATATTGTAAGACTGCAGCAGCCTGAAAAGTCACAGTAGTTGCCCACTGCTGCTGTGGTACAATGAGAGGCATCTATGTTTGCTCCCCCTCTCCAACTTGCAGTGAGGAGAAAAGGAATTGCACGGCTGGCTCATCACTTCTGCTCCTGCAATAGCCCCTTGAGACAAAGTTAAAGACTAGCAGGAATTTGATGACAGGCTGAAAATGTGAAGGGAAGGACAGTTTCTCAAGAAAAAGTTCTACTTGTCAGATTAGACAGAGGAGCTGGAATTCTGTCAGGGACAGCACTTTCACTTCTCCTTTTTATTTCTTCCATTTTCTTCTAGTTACCCCCCTTTTCTACATTGTCTTAGAGACTTCAAATAAACAGAGCAAGCATTCAGGGGCAGGGTGAAAGGGGAGGAGCAGGCACAATTTGACGGGCAGCAAACAAAGCGTGTGCTAGATAGAAGTTACAGGAAATAAAAGGAGTCCGGAGAGCTGAGACAGAGGAATAGCAAAAGCATGAGAACAGCTGAGATGCTTCACAGACACGTCTGGGCAAATGTTCAAGGCCACGAGGTAAAACTACCAGAAGCCAGGAGTTACATTGTGCTTCTTTGTACTGCAATAAAAACTACCCTGAACATCTCCCAGGAGGGACCCACAGGCAACACACAGCTTCCAATCCAGCAACTTACAGAATCATACAATCATTTAGGTTGGAAAAGACCTTTAAGATGATCAACTCCAACCATTAACATAACACTGCCAAGTCTAAGGGGACTCAACCACTTCCCTGGGCAGCCTGATCCCGTTCTTGGTAACCCTTTCAGTGAAGAAATTTTTCCTAATGTCCAATCCAAACCTCCCCTAGCACAACCTGAGGCCATTTCCTCTCATCCTATCATCCATTACCAGGCAGAAGAGATCAACCCCACCTCAATACAGCCTCCTTTCAGGCAGTAGTAGAGGATGGTAAGGTCTCCCCTCAGCCTCCTCTTCTCCAGGATAAACAACCCCAGTTCCCTCAGCCATTCCTCATAACACTTGTGCTCCGGAACCCTCACCAGCTTAGTTCCCCTTCATTGGACATGCTCCTGCAACTCAATGTCCTTCTTATAGTGAGGGCTCAAAACCGAACACAGCATTCAAGGAGCAACCTCACCAGTGCCGAGTACAAGGGGACAATCACTAACCTAATCCTGCTGGCCACACTATTCACGATACAAGCTGTTGGCCCTCTTGGCCACCTGGGCACACTGCTGGCTCATATTCAGCCGGCTGTCAACCAACACCCCCAGGTCCTTTTCTGCCAGGCAGCTCTCCAGCCACTCTCCCCCAAGCCTGTAGCGCTGCATGGGGTTGTTGTGACCAAAGTGCAGGACCCGGCACTTGGCCTTGTTAAACCTCACACAACTGGCCTCGGCCCATCCATCCAGCCTGTCCTGATCCCTCTGCAGAACCTTCCTAGCCTCAAGCAGATCAACACTCCCACCCAACCTGGTATCATCTGCAAACTTCCTGAGGGTGCACTTGATCCCTTGCCCAGGTCATTGATAAAGATGGTAAACAGAACTGGCCCCAACACTGAGCCCTGGGGAACACCACTCGTGACCGGCTGCCAACTGGATTTAACTCCATTCACCACAAGTCTCTGGGCTCAGCCACCCAGCCAGTTTTTTACCCAGTGAAATGTACACCCATCCAAGTCACGAGCAGCCAGTTTCTCAAGCAGAATGCTGTGGGAAATGGTGTCAAAGGCTTTACTAGAGTCCAGGTAGACAACATCCACTAAGCGGGTCACCTGGTCATAGAAGGAGATCAGGTTGGCCAAGCAGGACCTGCCTTTCATAAAGCCATGCTGATGGGGCCTGATCACCCGGTTGTCCTGAACGTGCCACATGATGGCACTCAAGATGATCTGCTCCATGACCCTCCCTGGCACCAAAATCAGACTGACAGGCCTGTGGTTCCTCAGGTCCTCCCTTCGGCCCTTCTTGTAAACAGGTGTCACATTTGCCAGACTCCAGTCAAGTGGAACTTCCCCAGTCATCCAGGACTGCTGATAGATTATGATGGAAAGTGGCTTGGTGAGCACTTCCACCAGCTCCCTCAGTACCCTTGGGTGGACCCCATCCAGCCCCACAGACTTGTGTGCGTGTCTAGGAGGTGTAGCAGGTCACCAACCATTTCCTCTTGGATCATGGGAGCTTGCTCTGTTCCCCATCCCTGTCTTCTGGCTCAGGGGGCTGGGTAGCCCAAGAACAACAAGTCTTACCATTAAAGACTGAGGCAAAGAAGGCATTAAGTACCTCAGCCTTACACTCATCCTTTGTCACTCTTTCCCCCTGCATCCGCTAAACAATGGAGATTCTCCTTAGTTCTCCTTTCATTGCCAGCGTATTTATAGAAACAATTTTTTAACTGTCTTTTATGGCAGTGGCCAGATTAAATTCTAGTCAGGGTATGGCCCTTCTAATTTTCTCCCTGCATGACCTCACAACAGCCTTGTAGGCCTCCTGAGATGCCTGCCCCTTTTTCCAAATGTCATAAAGTCTCCTTTTTTTCCTCAGTTTCAGACAAAGCTCTCTCACCAGCCAGTCTGGTCATCTTCCCCACCGGTGCGTCTTTTGGCACACAGGGACAGCCTGTAAGATTTCCTTCCTGAAGAATGCCCAGCCTTCCCAGACTCCTTTGCCCTTCAGGACTGCCTCCCAAGGGAATCTGTCAACCGGGCTCCTAAACAGGCCAAAGTCTGCCCTCTGGAACACCAAGGTGGCAGTCCTGCTGAGCTCCCTCCTTACTTCTCCAAGAATCCAGAATTCTATCATTTTGTGATTGCTGGCATCCTCCAACCATCACATCACCCACCAGTCCTTCTCTGTTCACAAACAAGAGGTCCCACGTGGCACCTTCCCCAGTTGGCTCCCTCACCAATGTGTCAGGGAGTTCTCTTCCACACACTCCAGGAACCTCCTAGGCTGTTTCCTCTCTGCTGTGTTGTACTTCCAGCAGACTTCTGGTAAGTTGAAGTGTCGTGTCCCCCCCCCCCCCCCCCCCCCTCCCCGCAAGAACAGGGGCTAATGATTGTAAGCCTCCTCCCAGTTGCCTGTAGGATATTTCATCTGCCTCTTCATCCTGGTTGGGTGGTCTATTATAGACTCCCACCATGACACCTGCCTTGTTGGCCTTTCCCCTGATTTTTACTTGTAAACACTCAACCCTATCATCACCATCATTGATCTCAAGGCAATCAAAACATTTCCTACCATACAGGGCTACCCCACTGCTTCTCCTTCTTTGTCTGTCCTTTCTGAAGAGTTTAGAGCCATCCATTGCAGCACTCCAGTTGTCCCACCACGTTTCCATGATGGCGACCATGTCATAGCTATCCCGCTGCAGAATGGCTTCCAGCTCCCCCTGTTTGTTGCCCATGCTGCCGTGCATTGGTGTCGATGCACTTCAGACTTGTTCAGAGCTGGGAGAAACCAGCTGTGTTAGACATCCAGGCCTCCTGTAATCCTTCTTAATCAATAGGCATCTGGTAATCAGCCTGGCTTAAGTGGTCAAGATGAGGCAATGGGCACAGATGGGATGATGAACTCACAAGCTTAGTCAGGAGAGTGGTCAGCCAGCATGGACCAGTTAGAGCTGTGCGCTGAGCACGTTTAACCTCCAGTATCAAAATCACTGCTTCTATCAGGTATATTTTAAGAAGCCTCATATCTCCACACTACAGTTAGAAGCTTCCTGATAACTCTCCAGAATTATTCTCCGTTCTCCAAAACCAGCACAGAATTTATTTCAGTTCTTCTCAGGACACTGTGCTGAAATCCACATCTCCATGAGCTGTTCAGCCATCCTGCTGTGGGCAGATAACTCTTGCCAAGTGGCAGGCTAAGCAGGTGGGGGGGAAGTACCATTTCAGCTATCTGACTTTAATTTACCTCTTGCATGCAAGTCAAAACCATCTCAGCTAAGGCCAATCTCTTCCTAGCAAAACCTAGGATAATATACAGCAGTTAAATCCTCACCTGCAAGCCACCATTGCTTTAATTAGATTCAGTCAAATCCAGGTCTTTGCAGTCTAGACATGGTTTAGCAAGTGCTTTTATGCGAGTAATTCATTGCAAGAGAACACAATTCTTAAAGTAATTAGAAAGATAACTCATCACATGTCAAGTTTTATCTGGAGCTTACCTCAGTTTTGGCAAAGAAAACCTCACTGGACTTTGACAGGGCAAAGACAGCCTAACCTAATTTAAGAATCAGTCCAAGTGCAGATTTCACTTCACTTCAGGAAGGAAAATATAATGTTCCTCTTTGAGCCTAACACTTTCCCAAAGTCTAGCCAGCCACAAGCCACCCTGGCTTTCTGTTCAGAGCGAGAGCATTAACGTTACAATTTTGCAACACAGGACAGAAATATGAATTTTGAGGCAATACAGAATACAGACTTCCATCCCTTATTCTGGCCCCTTCCGTAGCCTCTGTGCTCCTCTGGGCTTCTAGGCAAAGGTACAAAGATTTATACAAAGGAGAGAGAAAGGGCACATACAGAGCACCTACTGCCTCTGACCTGCAGTACAGATACACTGGTCACATTTTTGAGGACCTCCCATGCTCACACACCTGTTTACAGAGACTTAATGCAGGAATATCAGAGCAGCTTTGTGGCTTGACAACTTCTGCATGGAAACCAAAGTGACGAGATGCTCCAGCTCCACCAATTAGTCAATTTGGCTAAGCTTTAATATATATACAAAATGGCAGTTGGATGACAGAAAATCATAAGTACCGTCACTACTGTGCTCCTAGCTGTGCATAAATACATTATTTTATTGCTGGTTTTCATTTGCTCAAAGAATCTCTGACAGAGCATTAGTAAGACATGCGGAATATCAGCCCAGTGTTTCTGAAGACTGGATGTGCAGGGGCAAAGGCCTGGCATACCCAGCTACAAGGCAACACCAGTATCACAGCCCAGCCAGTCCCCCTCCCTGCAGTGAGACCCTCTCAGCACTGATACAAGAATGGCTGTAACTGGACTTTGCAGTAATACAGTATTAACCAGTTCAATTAACTGTTGTACTTGAATGCACCAGTAAGCATAAAGCAACCCATAAATCATCTCATTCTTACTCAAACAGTTGGAGATCTTACTTTCTGCAACTTACTAAGGAGACAACCCTGGCTCACTTTTGTGATGCAAATTGGCAAGTTGCTTGGAGGAAGAGGGGGGGGGAAAAAAAAAAAGGTCTTTTAACTGAAATTACAATGAAACTTCCTCCCTACAAAATAGCCACAGACCAGCACCCCTTGAGCCTCCTCCAGGACTCCACTGCTCTCCTTCAGACTGCACACAGCCAAACCTCTGGCCCCTTGATTGCATGCTCTCCTCACTACTCCATGCCTCGCTCGCCTGCGGTCACCCAAAAAGACCTGGAACCACGCAGAACTGGCACCAGATGTGTTGTTAAACTGTGCTTGAAACTGGTTGTTGCATATGTGTAAATCACTGCCCTTCCATGAAGATGCAGCGACAAGGAAACTCCTTGACCAAGCAGTAACAGCCTCCAAAGCAAAACACCGTCCCAAATGAAATGCGGCTCAGGAATGTGAGCTATGTGGCCAGGGGGACTCTGATGGATACTGAGGGAGGACAGGAGCAGGCAGGCTGCTTTCACAGCCGACAGTGGTTTCCTAGCCAGAGCAGAGGACCAGCCTAGCCACCAGCCACCCTCCCTCGCCCCACGCGTGTGCACGCACAGGCACGCCGGCACAGGCAGGGCACAGGAATGTGAGCAATGTGGACCAGGGGCTGGGGGCCTTCACTGCCTGGGAGAGAAGGATGGGAGCGGGTACAAGGGAAACAACACAGCAAGACCGAGCTGGGGTTGCTGCAGAGCTATAGGGCTCCCCTTAGAAGGGGGGGCGGGGGGGTGGTCTGTGGAGGGGTCGCAAGGCTCAGCTGCAGGCTGCAAACGAGCAAAGGGTCCCTTCTTGTCACACTCAGCCTGTGCTTGGGGAAACAAAACTTTACATGCAACTTTGCAATAAACCTGTCTGTCATTAATTTCTACCAGCTGAAACAGACTGCAGGTCCCCCGGGTTTCGGCTAGTTGCTGACATGAAAAACATACCAGCATTAAGAGGAATAAACACATGCCCTTAACACTTCCTGAGCCAGAGATTTGATACGCAGCTGTACAAGCACAAGCCTTTTCTCCCCCCTCCAGCTAACACAAGATGGAATCGCTACAGATAAAACAGACCCGAAAACCTCCCGAGACTACTCCAGCCAAAACCAACAATTCCTTACAGCATGAAGAGCGTATTCAGTCACCTGCCGTTTTTAAGGTTCTTGAAGAACTCCATTTTATTTCTACCATATTTTCTTGGTCCATGGGTCTCGGTCCAACTAGAAGGGCAGTGAATGAGCGCTGCCGATCTGGCTGGCGCTGCAGCTACCCAGGAGGGGCTCACGCCGGAGCGAGCACCGGCGGCACCTCCTTAGCACGCCTACCGCACAACTCGTGACAATCATGATGCGTGCACGGACACAAAGAAGGGTTTGTTTTCCTTAAATTTCCCCAGCTGAGAAGGCTCCCAGCAGCCACTAGTATTTTCGCTGATGTGACCGGATCTCCCGCGTTGCTTAAAAACATGACAGTGGTCACAAGCAGCAGCAGAGATGGGGAGAGAAACTGCAAGAGAAAACACAAAAGGGAGATAAAGACCAAGTGATAAGTCACAGATGGGATCAGGATCGAGACTAAGGAGACTCCCACCCCACACAGGGGCACACATCAGAGCGAGCCCTTGTCTACTCCAAAAAAAACCCTCACAAGTAAAACAGCCTGCCACACTGCAAAAACAACATAAGAAGCATGCGTGAAGTTTGTCAGCCTGGTTAAACAACGCTGACAAGATACGTAAATGGCAGCTAATCATGCTTACATTGTTTTCAGCACCTCCTGGTTTCAGAGATTCAATCCCAGGGCCTTCTTGCAGGTGATTTTATCTCACTCAGAAAAGTTACCAACTTGCCACGCACAGAAAAGATTCCAAGCAGGCTGCTAGTAAAGTACACATGGGGAGAAAATGGTCAGTGATGCCAGATTAAGACTAGCATTCCTCTGAGGAAAAAAAACTCTTCAAGAGCTTACCAGAAAGAAAAAAGAAGAAAAAAAGGAGCAAGTTAAAAAGTTTAAGAACAAGTTCAACACCACCTGTCATGAAGGAATGGAACTTAAACTAAAAATCCCTTCTTGTCTTGCTTTTTGCAAGTCTTAAGATTTTTCTGGGATAAAGGCTGTTGTTTTAAAAGCAAAGCTGTTTACTGAAAAATGTGAAGTGTGGGGTTTAAAAAATACCATGGAGCAGCTTAATTCTAATCCCACTCATGTAAATCCACACTGAACACCTGAAAAGAGCCAGATGACTTTTAGTGCCTTTAAAAAAGAAACCAAAAAACTGACTCCCCTGCTCAAGAACCCAAACATTTTACAGTTTGTTCATTGATTTTTTTTTTTTTAAATACCAAACCTGGCTTTTCAGAAAAACTGTCCAAGGGCTAAAACTGAGAAATTACAGTAAACATGGAAACTTTCTGCTTTTTGGTTTGTTTGTGGAAAACTGGAGATTATGAACGGAGTTTAGAGCAACTTTAAAACTTACACTTCTATTAAGATCTTCTTGTGAAGTGGTTTCGAAACTGAGTGACAACTGCTCTTCACTCAGCAAGCCCACTTTTGGTTGCCAGTCTCTACAAGACAAGGTGTTGCTGCCAGATGTTACTGCCAGATGGACAGAAAGCTGGAGAAGACAGAGCAGGTTTAAGAGAGCAAGAGAAGGAGTCTGAAAAGCACAGAAGCCACAGAAATCCTACATTGATATAGCTGTAAATAAAATCCCACCTTGGTATAGCTGCATGGTATCCCATAACGTCCACACGCAGTTTTGACAACTGTCCTCCACTTAGTATTTCTCCAGCTATTCTCCAGCCATCTTTTACTTCTGCTCTCCCTGTGCACTTACACCACATGGAACAAAAAAGCTAAGCCTAGCCTGCCAAATTACTTCTGCTTCCTGTCCCCATTTGCCCCAGAAACCCAATTACAAAGTTAACTCATGCTAATGGAGCCTGAAGGGATGCGCACTCACACTCAGCTTCGCGGCAGGTCACAATGAGTGAACCGCCCGATTTTCACCCTTGGTATCTGAGACGTAAACAATGCACACCGAAGTTATCTATTGCAGAATTGCAGATACATCTTGGTCTATCTGCGGGTAACTAGCATGAAAAGTCAGATTCCCACATTGTCCATTAAACCCCTCTGCTCAAAGAAACAACCAAACACAAGAAGCCAATAACTAACCCCCAAACACAAGAAGCCAATAACCCCCAGAACCTTAGTAGGATTGACCGCAGCATCAGTTTCTGCTCTTAAGAAAGATTCAGCTAAACTAAACATCTCTCTGCAGGTATTCTGCTGTGTCTATTGAGCTACATCCACTCAGGAGAAAAAGCAAGGCTCTGCTCTCGTGCAGCCCTCCAAAAGCTGGACTGTAGTGGGAAGTTGATTATGTCTTAATATATCAATCTACTAAATCAATCTACTGACATCGCAAGGGTACTGAAGAGAAGGAGCTGAAACAGTACAACCTGTCTGTTTCAGCAGCTGGTTTAATAACAAAGCACTGGTGAGAAAAAAACCCCAAGGGTTTAAATTGCCTTTGCCAAGCTGCAAAACAGAGAAGACCTATCAACTCTCTTGCTCCAATTTCTCTTCTATCAGAGGTCTGGAAATCAGAGACAAACTCTCCAATACAGTTTCATTTAATAATTATGCATGGGTCATGTCCCCATAGTTCTGTCTCAACATCTTGACTGTTTTTTGCTACTTTTTATACTCCAATGTTAAAACACTCAAAAGCCAAAAATAGAGAGAAAGGCATTCTAGTCTGAATCCAAAGTGTTTCCCTGCCCCCCAATCACTGCATTTCTTGGCAAATTCTCTCTGGAGAAATAACTGAGGAGCCACATAAAACACCGGCGTGTCTTTCATTCTCTGTCCAAACCAGATTAGTTTGGAGTAACACTTAGAGATCCTCTGCACAACCATATGCTGAGACAGGGATGAAAAGAGCAACATTTGCAGAGGGTTCACTATTGTCTGAGGTCCTTGGGGTTTTTTTGACACAGCTGTTCCAAAACAGCTCAGGAATGAGCCCCATCCTTCTCTCATTTAACAGCTCATGAAGTGAATGAAAACACTGTGCCGGAAGCCCCACCATGCACAGCCATGTTTATGCACCTAAACAAACACACTCAACCTCTGACATTGTCTCACTCCAGGGGAGACTCCCAGCCATTAAACTGGGAAGACAGTTGCAGTTAGGAGAGAAAAAAAAGAAAGAAAAAAAAAGGAAAGAGTCAGAACAACACAGGGGAAATCATTGTTTTAAAGTCTTCCATCTCTGAGATGAAGAAGCTGCGGGCCAGTGGCATGGCATGAATACGAGACGCAGGGCAAGGAGCTTTCCCAGTCCCACCCACAAAGCAGGATACTTCTGATCATCGCCTGCCAAGATGGTCCTAATGGAACAAATTTTAGAACAAGCCATGTTGGTTTCCAACAGTTTGCAGGCTCGAGAAGGAATCATAGCGCCATGATTTCATGCCTATGAATTTCCGACACAACCCCGTACTGCCACTGAGAGGCTTCCCACCCTCTCCCGCTATGCCGACACACTGCGTGGGGCGCTGTGCACACAGAGAATAGCCTGGGGGGGGGGTATTTTAGCAGGTTTGTTTCCAGCTAGATCAGTGCTCTGGATCTGTTTTGTCCCACAGCCGCAAATATTAGCACCACCACAAAGAAGCTGGCAGCAGAAGTGCAAGAGGAGAGCTCCCTGCTTGCAGCCGGGCACAGATTTACTGCCTACCTGCAGCCCCCGTAGGGCCCCTGGGGCACAGGCAGCTGCAGTCAAGGGGTAAAAGCCAGGAGTTGAGGAGATTCATGCGGATGCCAAATAAAACAGAAACGTTTCTGATACCACTTTAGGAATTCATGGCGCAAAATCATCTAGGCCAATCTGGGCAGCATCCTCCCCCTTAATGATGACACAGCAGAATTGGGAAGGGATCAGAAATATGTAAGAACCGTAAAAAAGGCTTCAGAAAAATATTTCAGTTTTTAACAAACCAAGCAAACATTACTTGGAAGGGGCTGGGGAAATTACGTAAAATAACAAAAGGTGAATGAAGGCTAAATCAGTGTTTCTCCTCATCTCAAGAATGAGGGATGATCAAGCGATGTAATTAGGAGGCTGAAATGTGTGCACACACACACTACAGAAGTCATTATCTCTGCACAGCAGCCCTGAGGGCTATCAGCTCAGTGGGACCAAGAAAAAGATTGGACACTTGTGTGGGTAACAGCCCTATCTGGAGCTACACTTGGGAATACTAATTAGTCTTCAGGGAAAAAAAAAAAAAATTAAGACCAGCAACTCAGGGCTTAAAAGTCAATTTCCACTAATTACAGAGCCATACAAGACATAAGGTAAGGGACAGATTAGCCCTCATCGGTCTTAGGTGTATGGATACTGCACACTTCTCCAAGTCTCTGGTACAAAACCTCTCAGCACAAAGCAGCCTTACCAGAGCTGGCACCTCATCCCACAGCCAACATTTTCACTGTTTTCACCTCCTCAGAAAACACAGCACCAGCACAATCCACTCCTGCCAGGGCATTACTGCTTCGTGTAACTTCACTGGTCACCCTTTGGGAGCGGAGATGGTAGACCAGTAAGAAAACCCCAGGTCCTTGGGACAAGGCATGGGTGCATTTGCTCAGTGAAGAACTTAACAGCAATGCCAGCACTTCAGCTCTGCAAAAGCAGCTGCAGTGAAAACCTTCTGTATTTCCTCAGCGTCCCCCACCAACAGCTCAGGGCACCTACAGCCAGGAAGCGCGTCCTCTACTTCAGAGCACTGGCACATCTTGAAGCAGGTTTAAGAGATCAGCAAGCCAGAGAAGACCAGCATCACCAGCAGACCATCCCAGGAAGTGTGGTGCTATGAACACGTGCCCAAGAGACCCATCAAGGTGTCCCCACTGCCCTCCTGGACATCAGCCACCACCGAAGTCAGAGATGCCTATAGCTCGTGGCATACATGGCTGCCAAGAAGATGGAGAAACAGCCCACTTTTTGCATGTAAAAGACTATTCTCTCACTGCCACTTCTTCCTCTTGGGCTCTGCATGCCATGCAGCAACATCCTAGTGCTTCAGGATGGCACAGACACCTCCCTCTGTGTGAGGAACAGCAGGGAGGCACCACCCCTGAGCCAAGGAACAGGCTGGGACACCCCCACCACCCTCCCACCATTGCCTTCACCAGAACATTTTCTGGGGATGCCTTGTTTTGAGGGAAATGCAGTTACAATCTCCAACCCATCGGGGCAGAGATCTGGGTCTGGTTTTGGCTCCTGTGTGCAACAGGGAGCCTGTACACCAAACAAGTACATGAACAGCAGTTGGTCTTATAAAAAAGCCAAGACTCACTTTGACAGATTTGCTTACCCACAATTAAGTTCCAACTGTTCTTGTCAGACTCCTCTGTCTTCAGTCTACTCACATCTCTAAAGAATTAAAGGGACATTCAAAACACGCATTCATGACTCATGGTTAATTGTCAGCTGTCCTTCCCCAGTACAGCTCTAATTAGAAATCAGAAACACATTTTTGAGCACAGAAAGACACAAAAAATTGGCATTAACTGCCAAGGGGAGCCTGTGGGAGCATTTTAAGTCTAACAGGATGCCGCCTTCTAAGTTGCGTTTTAGCCAAACTAGTCATTGGGCTTAATACAGGGGTAGGAGCCCAGGGCCTGTGACAGCCTGGAAGCGAGATCAGACACTCTTGCCATCCAGCCTGAATGACAGAAGTCTTTTCGTTACTAGCAAAGCTCAGAAAGCATTATCAGTATTCACTACAGCACCTTAAAAGTAATTTCTTCTTTTCCTCATCACAGGCAAGTACATTTTTAATGCTGAAGAAGTGACTATCACCATATACATCTGTCTGCTATTTTGCAGAGTTTGCCAGGGAAAACACAAATATAACCTAAACCAATATTCAGATTTAACTACAAGTCTCAACACTGCTGTCATGATTGCAGACACAGTTTCCCAAAGTAAAATACATGGGTGGTATTTGGACTCAGAGAATGAGCTAGACATTAGAGTACAATTCACAGTACAATACTGCTAAGAGCAATCTGCATAAAATATACAAACTGCAAAAAAATAATCAGTTATGCTGGTTGTTCATTCTTGACATGTATTATTACTTCCCTTCAGGTCCAGCCTTTTGACAGCTGGGAACAGCCATATAGTTTGCATGCTGTTTCCCCTCGGTATGTAGCATATCTACAATGGAAGCAAAAGATAACTGTGGAGTGTCAGAGTTGACATGCCCAAGTGGTTTCCCTGATTTCTCCATGATATGCCTAAATGCCTTTTTACAGCACTGCCAATTACTCAACCACGCAAACAGATACTATTAAGATACTTAAAATGAATCATTTCCCACTAGAACCAAACATGTTTTAAGTTTGATCGTAAACCTGAATCTCTAGTCACGACAAACTTGTTTCAGTGCTCACCTACGGTTTATAAAAAGCTGTTGTGACTTTTATACATTTTTATGTAGCTTGAACAAAAACCTTTTCAAGTACATCCTGAAAAAAGTTTACAGCTGGCATTTCAAGCCATCAGTAAGCTACATTTACTGCATCTTTAAGAAGGTAGGTGGAATTGAAACTTCTCGCAAATTGTTCATTGCTGCTCTGTGTTGCAATTCCAGGCGAACTTCTCATCATTACGACATGATAACCCAGTTATTAGCTTGACACTTGTCATCTTACACAACCCACAAAAATTTAGATAGAAATCATACCCATGCACGTATACACACACAAGCTTTCAAGCCACTTTGTGAGTTCTGTATTTCTTCCCTTCCTAAAGCCCACAGGCAAATTCAGGTGGATCGGACAGTCCAAGCAGCCCTGAAACTTCTCCTGTGGCCCATTAGTCAATTCCATTAGCTAAATGACTAGGAAAAAAGCCTCCTTCCCCATGATGTGCCACTACAATAGGTGCTGACACCACAAGAAAATCTGCAACTGTCCTCAATTAACAACTAATGCTTTAGTAACTAAAAGCACCATCAGCTGCCTGTTTCTGACAGCTCTTCACGGTGGCCCTGCATCATTTCCAAATGAGACTTCATTTAGACATTTTCATTTCACTTTCAGCATCTATTATTTAGACATACAGGGCACTGCAGAAACTGGGACCGCTGTACCAGAGGCTTACAAGCCTGAGAAAACTGCCAGAGTGGGAAAAGGCAAACAGATACTGGGGGGGGGGGGGCATCTGAACAGACTCATCTCGTACAAAAATAATTCGTGGTATGAGAAATACATCCATTACCAGTTCTCCCAAGGAGGCAGGATTTTCAGAGACGCTCTAAACCACCACCTAAAACCAATCCATATTCAGTTTTCAATCTAAGGGCCCGGTTTTATTCTCAATTTCCTCAGTGCAATTTTAAAGTAGCCTAACCTCAAAAGAAAGCAGGTGTGTACAAATTTAAAAAGACACTAGGGACTCCCATATAGACTGGAGTGCTACAGAAGTTGTCACCAAATTACCCAGAGTGGTCATCAGTAACTTATTTAATGGCAGTATTGTGTTTGCCACTAGAGAACCGTCTTCCTCAGTTGATGAATTTCCATCTAGTTAGAGCTCTGGCAATAAAAAGGGAAAAACCTCACTGTGACGTCAGACAAATGAATCACAAAGAGTTCAGCGTAAAATCAAATCCCACCAAGCATGTGGTCAACAGAGGCACAGATTTTGAGGCGCACAAGAACCTGTATCCTCTTACGCTTCTGCCCAAGCTGCTCTCTGGCAGCTGGAGTTGTCCCGCTGCTGGGGCAGCAGCCCCCAGCGCTGGTGTGACCCACATTTCCCCACACCCAGCACTGAGTGGGATGCTCATGCAACAAGCTCCCACACCCAAGCTCCCCCACACCAGAGCTGCAACCTCTCTTGCTCAAAATGGACGGAGGAAGGACCTGGGCTTCCCTGCCATAGGATGACACCTCGTCTTCTGCTGAGGAAGCAGTTTTGGGGTAAGATCCCATTTTACCTAGTCACTAATACAAGGCAGGTGTTCCCAGCCAGAAGAGAGGCAAGACTGCAAAGATGCCGCTTGCAGCATTGGATTTGAGGCAGCCCCACTGCTTGCCCTGCTGGTATCTGCTCCCTCTGGAAAACTGACTCCAGGCCTGAAGACCCAAGCAGCACTCACAAGGGCTCGAAATCCCACCTGCATGAAAATGTCAGGGCTTTCTCTGCACACCTTGGGCACTTATTTAGTTCAGCCTTTCTAAAAGTCACATTAGCCTGCTCAGCCTCCTCTCACCTCGTATTTTCCTTTCTTCACAACATGCACCCACACCGCCTTTAATCACCAGTCACCCTGCCAGAAGGGGCGAAATAAAAGGGTAAGATACATCCGATATTTTTAATCAGCAAAATTGTCACGGTCACCTTTCTTGGCTAGCCAAGGCACAAGGTTGTCAACTAAGCTACAGATCTGCCAATGGGCTCTGCTGCTAATCAAATGTTTGAGAGCTTTGGTTTAACAAAAAGCACACTAGGCCTGACCTTAACATCAGTACAAGAAAGTTAAACTCGGCTTGGTCTTACATGAAACCCAGGGCCCACAAGAAAGTCACTGTCATTATTGAGGCTTGTAATTATGCCCGAATCAGTTTTTACACATACGTGGGTATCAGGCTATGGGGCCACACAGTGTTCTTCGTTTCAGAAAGAATAAGACGGTTTTCAAACGCTTCAGGGTGTCTTTAAGAGTTGTCTGAGACCCATGAAGAGCAGCCAAAGTTAAAGCGTATTCATAAGCTGAGCATGAAAGCCCAAGACCTCCTCAGAAGAAAGAAAAAAAAGACGCCCCCCCCCCAAAAAAGAAAGAAAGTTTTCTACCGCGTTTCTAAAGCGCCAGCTCCCCAAGTTAGACTATACCCATTTAAACAAAGCACCGATGAGCACGACCGCCGCCGCGGATGCCGCGGATGCCCCGGTACCCGCTCTCCCCCCTCTCCCCCGCCCGGCCGCGCCTGCACCCCCCGCCGAGCAGGGAGGCGGCAGCCAGCGCCCAGGGTCGGGGGACGGGGAGCTGCCGAAACCTGCGGCGGGGCTGCTCCCAGGAGCCAGGCGAGCAGCGTGAGAAGGGGCGGGAGGGCCGGGATGCTCCTTGCCTGCTCCGAGCGGAGGCGGGATGCAGCGATGCGCAGAATACACCCGTCCGAGCCCCCTTCCCCGCCCCCCTCCCCTCCCGGGCAAAACCACGGATTTTCACTCAAACCGGCGAGCGGGTACCGGTACCGAGAGCTCCCCGCGACGCGCTCGCACGCCGACCCGCCAGCCGGGCAGCGCCCGGGCAGGCCGCCCGCTCCCCGCGCCGGACGGACCCGGAGGCTCCCCCCGGACAGACAGACAGACAGCAGTGCCGCCACCGCCCCCCCGACCGCCCCGGCCCCGGCCCCCGCTCACCTCCGGGTCCCGTGCCCCGGCGGGGGGGCGGTGGTAGCAGTGGTGGGGCGCTCAGGAGCCCCGCAAAACTCCAGCCCCCCCCGCCAGCCCGCACCGCCGGGAGCCCGCAAACTCCTCCCGCGGCCGCTTTGTACCCGCCGGCCGCCCGCACTGCGGCTGCGCGCTGCCCAAAATCAACACGGCGCGCTTCCAGCCCCCCGCTGGCACCCTCGGCCCTCCCGCCTTCCCCC